>OX596076.1:82944553-83084553 GCA_951394005.1 Protophormia terraenovae | reverse complement strand
ATTCCAAAACTACCAAAAACTATTGTGGTTTTTATAAACAAGTCAGAAGCTTTTTAATTTGTATTTGTTAACATTCTCAAAAAAAAGCTTTAAGGAATAGTGATTTATTTAAACATTCCAAAAAAGTATGATGGAGGTTTTCATTTAATATTAAAAACTAAAACAAAAATACACTTTGAGAAAAAAGTTGCTTTGAAATATGTCAAAGCTGTTTATTAAAAACAATCTCAGATTAGCTTTAAACGCAGATTTTTTGTAGACTTCTAACTTTTGTCGAAAATCTTAAATAATCCCAGATTGGCTTTTGTTATATGTTTTAAAACCAAAGAAATAAAAAAGAGTTTAAAAAGTAAAGATTTTTTTCATGTCTTCTTGACCAGTCCTGTGACCCATCCTATGACCTGTCCCAAGGGGCTAATTAGCCACCTGCAATGACAACTCCTTGTAAAAGTGATAGGTTCCTCTCATATAAAGTTCCGGAACTGGAACCGGTCACTAGCCCTGAGAACCTGTCACGTGATCAGTTTTGAACCGGTTCCCTTTCCTCTAGGGTAGATAGATATATAGATAGATAGATAGATAGATAGATAGATAGATAGATAGATAGATAGATAGATAGATAGATAGATAGATAGATAGATAGATAGATAGATAGATAGATAGATAGATAGATAGATAGATAGATAGATAGATAGATAGATAGATAGATAGATAGATAGATAGATAGATAGATAGATAGATAGATAGATAGATAGATAGATAGATAGATAGATAGATAGATAGATAGATAGATAGATAGATAGATAGATAGATAGATAGATAGATAGATAGATAGATAGATAGATAGATAGATAGATAGATAGATAGATAGATAGATAGATAGATAGATAGATAGATAGATAGATAGATAGATAGATAGATAGATAGATAGATAGATAGATAGATAGATAGATAGATAGATAGATAGATAGATAGATAGATAGATAGATAGATAGATAGATAGATAGATAGATAGATAGATAGATAGATAGATAGATAGATAGATAGATAGATAGATAGATAGATAGATAGATAGATAGATAGATAGATAGATAGATAGATAGATAGATAGATAGATAGATAGATAGATAGATAGATAGATAGATAGATAGATAGATAGATAGATAGATAGATAGATAGATAGATAGATAGATAGATAGATAGATAGATAGATAGATAGATAGATAGATAGATAGATAGATAGATAGATAGATAGATAGATAGATAGATAGATAGATAGATAGATAGATAGATAGATAGATAGATAGATAGATAGATAGATAGATAGATAGATAGATAGATAGATAGATAGATAGATAGATAGATAGATAGATAGATAGATAGATAGATAGATAGATAGATAGATAGATAGATAGATAGATAGATAGATAGATAGATAGATAGATAGATAGATAGATAGATAGATAGATAGATAGATAGATAGATAGATAGATAGATAGATAGATAGATAGATAGATAGATAGATAGATAGATAGATAGATAGATAGATAGATAGATAGATAGATAGATAGATAGATAGATAGATAGATAGATAGATAGATAGATAGATAGATAGATAGATAGATAGATAGATAGATAGATAGATAGATAGATAGATAGATAGATAGATAGATAGATAGATAGATAGATAGATAGATAGATAGATAGATAGATAGATAGATAGATAGATAGATAGATAGATAGATAGATAGATAGATAGATAGATAGATAGATAGATAGATAGATAGATAGATAGATAGATAGATAGATAGATAGATAGATAGATAGATAGATAGATAGATAGATAGATAGATAGATAGATAGATAGATAGATAGATAGATAGATAGATAGATAGATAGATAGATAGATAGATAGATAGATAGATAGATAGATAGATAGATAGATAGATAGATAGATAGATAGATAGATAGATAGATAGATAGATAGATAGATAGATAGATAGATAGATAGATAGATAGATAGATAGATAGATAGATAGATAGATAGATAGATAGATAGATAGATAGATAGATAGATAGATAGATAGATAGATAGATAGATAGATAGATAGATAGATAGATAGATAGATAGATAGATAGATAGATAGATAGATAGATAGATAGATAGATAGATAGATAGATAGATAGATAGATAGATAGATAGATAGATAGATAGATAGATAGATAGATAGATAGATAGATAGATAGATAGATAGATAGATAGATAGATAGATAGATAGATAGATAGATAGATAGATAGATAGATAGATAATAGATACGTATTTATTAAAGTCCAGGTTTAACTATAAACGAAGCTTTTGAGTAATCCCTGATAAGTTAGAGTGTAAGGTCCATTTGTAGTCTTTTCTATACTTTAATTGGACCCATATTAGTTTTAATCGAAGAACGTTTTGAAAATATTAATTTAATTTTAATCACAATAAGTTCAGATTAGTATTAATTTAAGGTTTTTATCTAAAGTTAGTTAAGCTTTAATTGAAGCTAAGCTTTATTCATAATTCTAAATAGAGTTTAAAATAAGCTTTAATAGTGGATGTTGCTATAGTAACAGATTCATTTTAATCTTATTAATTTTTCGAATTTTGTAAAATTTCTTCATTTTACCTCTTTAAGACTCATTTCAGTTTTATCAAGTTTTAGTTAAAGTTCCCTTTTAGGATACTGACTCATGTTTTCTAATAACACATTTAAGTTTTTTTTTCTTCTACTTTCTGTGGTAAATTAGTTACATTCACTTTATTCCTAGAGCTTCAACCTTTGAAATAGTTAAACTTTTTTTCACACAGAATTTTATTACCGAAACGTGTAGCCACAGCATACAGTGAGACCAATTGCAAAAAAAAAAAATATAATAAAATTAAAGTTGATAAGTTATATAAAAGTTGTAGGGGGGGATCTAAGCTTTTAGGAATATTATAGTATAATAACGCTATATATATATAGTATATAGTATAGTAAAATAGTATAGTAAAATTAACAAGATCGAGCTTAAAAAAATTTTTAAAAGATTGATGATGAATAAAACAGTTTTTCACTGATTTTGACTCTAGTTTGACTCTGATTTTTGGGATAAATTACTTTTTGTAAAATTAACGCGTTTGCACCATACATTGAAAAATATCTCGAAAACGACTTATTTCATTTACTTAATAAAATATCAAAAAATTCGAACTGAAATTACAAATTAAAGACATATTATTGTTTAGGTGATATTAAGCCTATTTTCTCTTATTAAGCTTTTCTAAAAGCTCACATCCTCTTCTACGATTCTTTTAGACATTAGTTTTCCATGGAATTAACTATTTTTTCAGGCCCCCTGTGCAGCAGTATTCAATTTTTTTTCCTTTTAGTAGTTGGCACTTGTTTTTACTTTAACTCACAAAAAAAGCTAGAAAACCTCAGAGAAGTAAAAAAATTCAACCTGAGAAATAACACACAAAAACCTGCAAAATTTTGTTTAATATTTCTGCTGGCAAAAACCTATTTAAAATGTGTAATTGTTTAAATTTTTTTTCTTGTAATTTTTAACATTTCATCTCAATTGTTTTAAATTTAAGTAGATATATAAATGGTTATTATAAGGGTTAAAACATGTTTGGAATAAAATTTGGGAATTGAATATAAAGATTATAGTTTAAAAATTATATTCTTCAGGCAGGCACTTATTTCAACACTAGTTATCTTTATGTTTACTGGTTGTTAATTAAGTAAATCTTAATTGTTTGAAAATTTGTTTTTTACTCAAAACTCCAAAGAGTTCTACTTCCATTAATAAGAGAGTAATGTATTTATAATCTGAAAGCTTTTATTGTACTCTTTTGTCTTTTATAGATTTTTCTTAGATAGACTTATAAATAACATTGGTCGACAAAAAAATCCTCCCCAAAGACGAATAGTTGAACTTGATGAATTTTAATGTGCTAAACACGAATCTGCTTTCAGTTTTTCTCCATCAGGTCTGGATTTTTTTTTATGGGCATGTCTAATATTTCGCCCATAGTAAGGCCATTACTCTAGTATATTTCCTCATAACTCAAGAACGGTGTGTACGATTGATATAAGTGATACACCAAAAGATGCGGTCTAAAAGTATCTTCAAATTCCCCAAATTTTAATTTTTTATGTGCTTAATAGTTTCGGAGTTATTTTGAAAATAAGTGCCCGAAAAAAATCTTTTTCAGGCAAAATTTTAGATTTTTTTGTTACTAAAATTTCTTTTAATAAATGAAAACATCTAAAATGTTACAGTTTAGCATCTTTATCTTAAAGCTGGTAATGTTGCGAATAAAATAAGGCATTTATCTTCATAGATGCACAAATCTTGATTTTATTCACAGTTAAGTAAAAATACCCATGTTATATACAATTGAGTAGAAATACAGTGGTGGGCAAAAAAAAAAAAAATTTTTTTTCTTGAAACCAAAATAGGTGGACTAGGTGGATTTCGACGAGTTAAACAAGAATCTGCATTCACTTTTTTCTATCATGTACTGATTTTTTTTTATGGGCATAACTAATGTCATCACCTTATTCAGCGGTCAGATTTTAAAACTCGAGAATGGTTTGTATAATTTCGACTATAACTCAAGAACCGTTTACACGATTTTGATAAATGATAAACCAAAAGATGCACAAAATTGTCTTCTAGGTATGTCAACATAAATTTTTATTAATTAAAAAATTTCAGAGTTATGGATCAAAATTTTCACGAGTTTTCAATTTTATTTTGCTACTAATTACTGAATAACTACGGAAATATTAACTGCACAAAAAATTATGTAAAATCGGCTCAAAGATAATTTAAGTCGCTATATATTGGAGTTTAATTTATCTTAATAGGCCAAACCGCTCTCGAGTAATACAAGTGTGACTGCCTAAAGGCGGGGTCATGGTAGTCATGGCAATAAAAAAAATCATAACGTGATAGAAAAAAAGTGAAAGCTGATTCTTGTTTGGCACGTGAAATTCCATCTAATTCACTTATTTTTTTTTATTTAAGTAGGAAAAAAAAAAATATTTTTTTTTTTTTTGCCCACTAGTGTATCTCCACTTAACTGTAGGTATGCATGGGTATCCTAACTTAACAGTGAATGCAATCAAGATTTGTGCATCAATTTTTATGATACGTGGCTTTATTTTCTGGTAGTTTTACCAGCTTTAAGATAAAGATGATAAACTGAAACATTTTTGATGATTTTACTTTTAAAAAGAAGTTTTATTAAAAAAAAAAAAAGGAATCTTGAATTTAGCATGAACAAATTTTTTTCGGACACTTAGTTCGAAATATCTCCTAAACTATTGAGCGGATAAGAAATTGATAATAGAACGACTTAAAAATAATTTTATTCCAAATATTTTGGTGTCTCATTTATGTAAATCGTGCATACCGTTCTCGAGTTATAGTGAAAAATACTCGAGTAATCGGATTATTTAGGGCGCAATATTCGACGCGCCCATAAAAAAAAAATCTCGACCTGATGGGAAAAAACTGAAAGCAGATTCGAGTTTAGCATGTGGAATTCCATCAAATTTTTTTTTTTTTTTTTTGAAGGAGCACGAAGAAATTTTTTTTGTCGACTAGTGTAATTAATACTTACATATTTTGTAAATATAATGTCTGCTACAACAATTTCAATTTAGAAAAAGTAACCAGCAAATGTTTTACCCTTTAAATTAGTGCTTAAAAATACTAGGAAATTTCAAGAAGTTTAAATGACTCAAGCATTTTACAAAAAGCATCTAGGAAAAGTACACAACATTTTGCTCATTGTTTTATTACTCTATTTGCTGTTAAACGCTAAAAAATATTAATTTTTTTATAAAAAGAAAAAACTTAAGAAAAAAATTTAGGGCATTCAAAATCGTTCTGTAAATCCCAAAAAAAAATTTTAAATATTTATTTAATTGTAATCTGACTTAATCGAGAATTAAAAATTAATTTAAGTTGATCTTTTTTCGTGCTTGATTCTCAAAATCTAATTTTTGGAAAGAAAAATTAGATCTACACATTTAGCTTTTAAAAGTCTCATTGAGTTTAAAAAAGTTTTTATATGTATAGACAACTTTAGCTTTTCTAAAAACTGGGAAAGGTTTCCTGATGATCTGGCATAAGCAACCAGTGAAATACGCATATAAACCAGCTTATCTTCACAACAATAAATTTAAATTTAATTTTTTAGAAATCTAATTTTTCTTTCCAAAAATTAGATTTTGACAATCAAGCACGAAAAAGATCTATTTATTTAAAACTAAAATAAGTTCTTATTACATTTTTTTCTCATATAGATTTTTTTTAAATCTATTAATCGTGAATACCCTTACAAACAAAGAGTAAACTTTGTAATGTACTCATTTATTAAAAAAAAAAATGTTATAGAATTGTTTAGTATGAAAATGCTAAATCACGCTCATCACAAAAAAATAAAGTTAACACCTTTTACTATTTTTTTTTTTTTGCAAATAAGTTTTATTTTTTGGTAAGGCCATTTAAGTAAAAAACTGTTTATCTTTCTTATAAAAAACAAACACAACTTTTTCGTAACATAAAACATTTGTAAAACAAACAATAAAAAAATACTAGGAAGAATCGTTTTACTTAAATGTATTTTGTTTTCTTTTAAACTACACTTGTAAATAAAAGTGAGTTTCTTCCTTTTTTTTCTATTTTCTTTAGTTTCCTGTTTGATTTTAGTTTTTTTTTTTTTTATATTCCTACTAACTACTTAAAATACTTTTGCCATCAAACGATGGTAATTTTTTTTTGTTTTATAAAAGTTTTTTCTCCTTTTTCCTATTTTCAACATTATGCTGGTATAACAACATTCTTTAAATTATTTAAGGTATTTGCTGTGTATACATTATGCTATCAAATAGCTACGTATCGTAATTTAATGTGAACTATTTTAACTAACGATACTTAAACACTTTACTCTGCAAGTCTTTTCACGATTCCCGTGTGTGTGTGCTCCAAGAATATACACAGCTGGAAACTTTTAATACTTAAGTAATTTTAATGCCAGGGAAAATTGCATATTGTATGTTTCTTCTTGCCATTAAGGAGTTTTAGCAAGCTTTTTGAAATTTATTATGGGATAAAATGAAAAAATGTTTTGCATTTAGGATTTTATAGCTGGGAATTTTTAAAGAAAATTTTTAAACAATTTTTTTGTAAATTATAGTAAGAGTTGTTGAGTTTTAAAAGGTAATCACTTTCCAATGTTAATAAAATCTTTTTAATAGAAAATTAATGTTATCGATATATTTTTTTGGGAACAATTACAGTTATAAAAAAATTTCCTATAGAAAATTTAAGATAATACATGTTATCGATAAATTTTCTATAAAATTTTTGTTATCTAAAGAAAATTCATGTTAGTGAAAAATTCTAGAACTCAAACTATCGATTAATATTCTAGAGGAAATTCAAGTTATCGATAATTTTCTACAGAAAATTCAAGTTATGAATTGAATTTCAAACTTACGATAAATTTCCCATAGAAAATTTAAGTAATCTATAAATTTTCTATATAAAATCCTAGTTATCGATCAATTTTCTATAGGAAATTAATGTTATCGATAAACTTTCGCTATCGGTAAACTTTTTGCAGAAATTTCAAGTTTTCGATAAATTTATTATGGAAAACTCAAGTTATCGAAAAATTTTCTATATAAAATTCCAGTTATCGATAAATTTTCTATAGAAAATTCTAGTTATCGAAATATTTTCTTAAGAAAACTCAAGTTATCGATAAATTTTTTATAGAAATTTAATTTTATCGATAAATTTTCAATAGAAAATTCTAGTTATTGGTAAATTTTCTATTGAAAATTTATCGATAACATTAATTTTCTATAGAACATTTACCGATAACATTAATTTTCTATAGAAAATTTATCGATAACATTAATTTTCTACAGAAAATTTATCGATAACTAGAATTTTCTATAGAAAATTTATCGATAACTAGAATTTTCTATAGAAAATTTATCGATAACTAGGATTTTCTATAGAAAATTTATCGATAACTAGGATTTTCTATAGAAAATTTATCGATAACTAGAATTATCTATTCTACAATAATTTTCTATAGAACATTTACCGATAACATAAATTTTCTACAGAAAATTTATCGATAACATTGGTTTTCTATAGAAATTTATCGATAACTAGAATTTTCTATAGAAAATTTATCGATAACTAGAATTTTCTATTGAAAATTTATCGATAAATTTTCTATTTTACATTTTAGTTGTCGATACATTTTCTTAAGAAAATTCAAGTTATCGCTAAATTTTCTATAGAAATTTAATTTTATCGATAAATTTTCTATAGAAAATTCTAGTTATCGATAAATTTTTTTTTCTATAGAAAATTCTAGTTATCGAAACATTTTCTTAAGAAAATTCAAGTTATCGATAAATTTTTTATAGAAATTTAATTTTATCGATAAATTTTCAATAGAAAATTCTAGTTATTGATAAATTTTCTATAGAAAATTCTAGTTATTGATAAATTTTCTATAGAAAATTCTAGTTATCGATAAATTTTCTATAGAAAATTCTAGTTATCAATAAATTTTCTATAGAAAATTAATGTTATCGGTGAATTTTCTATAGAAAATTAATGTTATCGATAAATTTTCTATAGAAAATTAATGTTACCGATAAATTTTCAATAGATAATTAATTTTCTCTATAAATTTTCAATAGAAAATTTATGTTATCGATACATTTTCTATAGAAAATTTTAGTTATCGATAAATTTTCTATTGGACATTTTAGTTATTGATAAAATTTCTATAAAAAATTCTAGTTATCGATTAATTTTCTATAGAAAATTCTAGTTATCGAAATATTTTCTTAAGAAAATTCAAGATCGATAAATTTTCTATAGAAATTTAATTTTTTTGATAAATTTTCAATAGAAAATTCTAGTTATTGATAAATTTTCCATTAAAATTTTAGTTATCGATAAATTTTCTATTGAAATTTCCAGTTATCGAAACATTTTTTTAAGAAAATTCAAGTTATCGATAAATAATCTATAGAAATTTAATTTTATCGATAAATTTGCAATAGAAAAATCTAGTTATTGATAAATTTTCAAAAGAAAGTTCTGGTTATCGATAAATTTTCTATAGAAAATTCTAATTATCGATAAAATTCTAGTTATCGACATATTTTCTCTAGAAAATTAATGTTATCGATAAATTTTCTTTAGAAAATTAATGTTAACGATAAATTTTCGATTGAAAATTAATGCTATCGATAATTTTTAGATAGAAAATTAGTCTTATCGATAAATTTTCTATAAAAAATTGATTTATCGATAAATTTTGTTTTAAGGAATTAATGTTATCGATTTCTACAGAAAATTAATGTTATCGATAAATTTATTATAGGAAATAAATAAATTAATCGATTGCTGTAGAAAATTCTGGTTATCGATAATTTTTCCATACATAATTATTAATTTTAGCGATTAAATTTCTATAGAAAATTATTGTTATTGAAAAATTTTCTATAAAATATTTATGTTATCGATAAATTTTGTAGAGAAAATTAATGTTATCGGTATATTTCCTTCAGAAAATCAATTTAATCGATAAAATTCCTATAGAAAATTAATTTTGTCGATAAATTTTTCAAAGGAAATTCAAATTTTCAAATTTAAGTTTTCTAGAAAAATAAATTATAATTTCTTTAATAAAATCTTTTAACTTAAAGTTACAATTTCCTTGAGTTCAACATTAAAAATAACAAAAATAAAAAGACTAATCTATGGTAAAAAAAAAACATTCTGAAAGTATACCCTTAAAAGTGCAAGCCATGGCTGTTATATTTTTCATTCTCTATTAGAAAACACAAAAAACCAGGGTACACTGAACAGGTATAATCGTCGACCCAGCTGATTTTGTTTTTGTGTATGAGATCTGTCAAAGTTTGTTTACGTTTTATTGTTTACATATAGTAACAAAAAAATAAAATTGTATATTTTGCAATGTATTTTAATCAGTTGTTTTTGACACATAAACTACACGAAAGAGAGGGAAAAAGTTGGGTTGTTGTATTTGTTGCCGCGACGATTATACCTGTTTAGTGTACCCTGCAAAAAACTGTTTCTATATCTCTATTAAAATATCCCCTAACCTCCTTATATTATTTTTGTTTTTTGCCATACTAATGGTTTCTTTTCCTTTTTAAAATTTTTTTGTGGCCTAAAATTATGCAACAGTATTTGCTTTTCTATTTAAATTTGTATTTAGTAGTTAGTGTGAGTGTGTGTATATGCGAGTTATTTTTATTCTAGTTTATTATTTTTATTTTTTTTGGTTTATTTATAACCTCAATTTTTAAGTACTTTAATGTAAATGTAGGTGAATGCGCTTTTTGACCTACAAAGATCATCATTATCAACAACAACGTCCTCTGGCGTGTTTTATTTGCTGAAAATGCAAAATATAAAAAACAAACACAAAAAAAAAAACAACAGTAGGAAAATCTATTCAAAAAGGCAGAAAATTACTTGTTAAATTAAAAATAAAAAAAATAAAAAATGGAAAAAAAGGAAATTGTAATAAAAAAGAAGTGAAAAATAATATAAAATGCAGTCATCTAAAGAAAATGAATGAAAAGCTGTTTAAATAAAAGGCTGAATGACTGGCTGGTGGCTTTAGCTGGATGGCTGGCTAGAAAAATTTATTTTCAAAAAGAAAATGTGTGTGTTTTTAAATTTATAAATTTATGATAAACAAACTTTCAGTTTTAATGAATGTAAATATTTGCTTTCAACTTTTACTTAATCAAGTGCATACTTTAAGGCTGCATAATATTTTCTTTAATATAGCCTACTTTAAGGCAGTTGAATAAATTAATTTTTCTCTTGGCAAAAAAAAAATCAAAGCAAAGCAAACAATTCAAAAGCTTTTTATATCCAACACAAATATAGTTATATAAAAACCTTTATTAAGAAAATTAAAAAAAATCGTATATACATTTCTTTAATAAGACTTAAAATTTAAATAAAATTTTCTGCAAGAAAATAGATACGTTTTTGTCTGACACTTTCTCTCCTGCCCTTGTTATATAAATAAAATGTCTTATAATCCCATAATATTTATTTACTCGTATTATAATACCCCATACTTTTTTCCCCCTTACTCTCGTATAAATACCAAATAAGTATCATTTACCAATATATACCCTTCTTCTTGATTTTTATTTACCTCTTAAAAATGTAAAAATACATTTTTGGAATTAAAAATTCTTATCAGGTTTTAACAATAAACATTTATTTACAGGTTCCAACTTTTACAGCCCTTCATACAAATAAAATACACACGTGCACTTTTTCTATAATTTGTACATGAGATTTTCCTCTTTTTGCAACAATAAAAGTAAAAAGAGAAAAAAAGTACTAAAAAATAACGACAAATAAGTGAAAATCTTGTGAATTTTCTTGGTAAATTTTAACACTCAATTTATATAAATTTTAATATTATTTTAGGGGTAGAGTATTACAAACATCAATTGTTATACAGAAACTTTTCTCTTTTTTTAAAGAAAAAAAGTTATTTATATATTTTTATCACATTTATTGTTGCTTATTTTAGTATTTTTATGGATCTCTATGTTTCAATTTCGTTTAAAAATACTTTTGCTTAAATAGAAATAAAATTGAAAAAAGTTAATGATTTTTTAAACAGCCTGTGAAAAATTGTAATGAACAAGTTTTGTTTTCTATTTAATTTTTTTATTATTTTTTATAAGAAACAATTTGATTTTATTGATTTTTCATGTGTATGTATGTTTTTCATTGTGTTTTAATGAGTTTTACGCATTTCGAATTTTTAATTTTTCTTATTTATTTGATGGTGTGTTTTTTTTTTTCATTAAAATTAAATCATTTACATTTTTTTCTATTGGTGTCTATAAACGTGTTATAAGTTTTTAAATTAATCTTAATGTTATGGTTGTTAATGTTCTAAGCAAAATAAATTTTTCAATAGAAAATTTTTGTTATCGATAAATGTTCAAGAGAATTTTTTTTTTTTTTGTTTTTTATCCATTAATTTGCTAGAGAATTTTTTTTAACGATTACTTTTGTATAAAACATTAATGTTATCGATAAATTTTCTGTATAAGTTTAGAGCTATCGATAAAATTTTAAAGAAAATTTTAGATATTGATAAATTTCCCATAGAAAATTCAATTTATCGATAAATATTCTATAAAAAATTCAAGTTATCGATAAATATTCTATAAATAAAATTCAAATTCTCAGTAAATTTTTTTTCAAGAAACTTCAAGATTTCGATAAATTTTCTATAGACAATTCTAGTTATCGATAAAGTTGCTGCAATAACTTACAGCTATCGCATTTTTTTATAGAAAATTCCAGTTAATGATAAACTTTCTATGGAAAATGCAGGATACTTATAAATTATCTACAAAAAATTAAAAATATCGATAAATTTCCTTAAAAAAATATTAACCATATCGATAAATTTTGTATAAAAATTATCGATATCGATAAATTTCTATAAAAATTTAATAATATCCATAACTTTCTATAGAGAATTCCATTTATCGATAAGTTTGCTATAGAAATCTTTATAAAATTTTCTATATAAAATGCTAGTTATCGATCAATTTTGTATATAAAAATCTAGTTATCGATATATTTTCTATATAAAATTTATGACATCGATAAATATTTCGCAGAAAATTAATGATCTATAATTTTTTTCGCAAAAAATTATAGTTATCGATAAATTTTCTAAAGAAAAATTCAAGTTATCGAAAAATTAACTATACAAAATTATAGTTATCGATAATTTTTCTATAGAAAATTAATGTCTTTAAAAAATTTTCTATAGAAATTTAATGCTATGATAAATTGAATTAAGGTTATCGAAAAACTTATTGTAGAAAATTTAAGAAAATTCATGATATCGATAAAAGTTCTATAAAAAATCTAATTATAGATAAATTTTCATTAGAAAGTTCTAGTTATCGATAAATTAGCTATACAGAATTTTTATTATCGATAGTCTTTCTAAAGAAAGTTAATGTTATCGATAAGTTTTCTATAGAAAATTCAAGTTTTCGATCAATTTTCTATAAAATAAATTCAATTTATCGATAAACTTTCTATAGAGAATTGAAGTTATCGATAAATTTTCTATAGAGAGTTCAAGTTATCGATAAACTTTCTATAGAGAATTCAAGCTTTCGATAAATTTTCTGTCGAAAATTCCAGTTATCGATTAATTTTCTATAGAGAATTCCAGTTATCGATAAATTTTCTATGGAATTTTCTATGAGAATTCCAATAATCGATAAATTTTCTATAGAAAATTCCAGTTATCGATAAACTTTCTATAGAAAATTCAAGTTTTCGATAGATTTTCTACATAAAATTCCAGTTATCGATTAATTTTCTATAGAAAAATCCATTTATCGATAAATTTTCTATTGAAAATTCTAATTATCGATAAATTTTTTATACGAAATTAAACTTATTTTTCTATAAGAAATTAAACTTATCGATAAATCTTCTATAGAAAATTCAAGTTATCGATAAATTTTCTATAGAAAATTAATATTATCGATAAATTTTCTACATAAAATTTCAATTATCGATTAATTTTCTATAGAAAATTCCAGTTATCGATTAATTTTCTATAGAATATTCCAGTTATCGATTAAGTTTCTATAGAAAATTTCAGTTATCGATAAATTTTCTATAGAAAAATCCATTTATCGATAAATTTTCTATAGAAAATTCCAATTATCGATACATTTTTTATGGAAAATTCCAGTTACCTATAAATCTTCTATAGACAATTCAAGTTTTCGATAGATTTTTTATACAAAATTCAAGTAATCGATAAATTTTCTATAAAAAATTAAATTTATGGATAAATTTTCTATAAGAATTCAATTTATTTATATAGAATTAAAGTTATCGATAAATTTTCTATAGAAAAATCCAGTTATCGATAAATTTTCTATAGAAAAATCCATTTATCGATAAATTTTCTATTGAAAATTCCAATTATCGATAAATTGTCTATAGAAAAATCCATTTATCGATAAATTTTTTATTGAAAATTCCAATTATCGATAAATTTTCTATAAAATATTCAACTTATCGATACATTTTTTATAGAAAACTCAAGTTATCGATGAATTTTCTATAAAAAGTTTATGTTATCGATACATTTTTTATAAAGATTTGAATGTTTCTATAAATTTTAAACGTATTTTTTGTTATTGATAAATTTCGATATTTAATCATTTAATAACCATGTCTGTGTGGTCTCTTCTTATCAATTTTTCCAAGAATTAAATTTGCTACCAATATAAAAAATGTATATTGATATAATTTTCTATCTTACCAAAAACATTTTTTCCCAATTTATTTCTTCTTCTGGTCTCTATAAAAGATTTAATGTTTTCTAAAATATTTTTCATAATTTATCAGACATAAACAAGACATAAATTGTCTTTTACGAGTAAAAATATATTCTGGATAATTATTCACACGTTTTTCCAAACAATTTTTAAAGAGGTGTGTAGGTCGAGTAGAAAAAAAGACAACAAGGTCAATTTTAAATGATGACACATGTGAATTTTTGTCTAAAATGTTGACGATGATGATAATTATGATGATGGAAAACATGTGTATTTAGTCATTATTAAATATAACAAAGGACACATAATTAATTGGTGGGTTTTAAAAGGTTATTTAAAAAATGTATAATTTTAAAAGAAAAGGTTAATTAACAGCTGTTACTTAAATTGCTTTAAAAAAGTTTTAGTTTATTTTTTATTGATTTTTTTTTAAATTTTTAAAATAAAATTTATTTAAATACTGTATAATTTATTTCCTTCATTGTTTTATAAATATATTGCTGACATTGACTTTGAAGTCTCTCTTAATTTTTTTGCTTTTGTTTTGGGACATCTTGTGGCCCTCAACCATGTTAATTGAATGAATATCGACAACGCCATATCGGCCACACGCCACTCAGACTGTTTATGCCATATAAAGCGCCCAGTGCCAAACGCCTGAGTCTAGGGGTTACGGGTCATGTTATTTATCTCCTCCTGTTTAAATGTGTTTTATGGTCTGTTGTTTCAGTGCGATTATATTAATTGCTGTATTTTGGTTTTTTATTTATTTTTATTTTGTTTTCGTCTCAATGTATTTTGTTGTTTATAAAGCGGTAATATCTGTTTTTTTTTTACTGCTGTAATTGTTGTTGTTGTGGGTACATGTGGGGCCAATCTAAAGCATCTTCGATGACTATGATGATGCACATCAATGATTGTAGTCGATTTTTGTTTGTCTTGTTTTGAGTTTTCAAGTAAAAAGATAAAAAATACAAAAGAAATTGATGACGCTCTACGAGTAAAACAGAAATCAAGCCAATTAAAAGAAGAAGAAAACGAATGTAAAGAAAACACATTGAATTTTATTTATTGCTACCAGATCCAAAGCAACAGCATCATCAGCTAGCAAAACACTAGACCCTAGTTGCACAGTGGGAAATATAATATTAAGAAGTTGTCAATATTATATTGTAAAGTTTTTCTTAAACCAAATATGAAAAAATAAAAATTTTAACCAAATATTAAATAATGTGAATTTTGTTGCCACCGTTAAAACGCAAAAAAAAAAAAAAAAAAGAAACTCAAAAAGTCTGTACAGAAAGTAAATAATTGAAGTATCATTGAAACCATTTATTTTATTATAATCACAAGAATGACTCAATACAGAAGAAGCAAAAAATAAAATCAACTCATTCTACTCCATTGCAAATACGAACATTGATAATTTACTAAAAAAAAAAAAAATGAAGACATAATAGAAGCTACTGTTTAGCTTCCATCTGCTGCTGCCACAATGTTCAATGACCAGCCACGGTTAATGGTTCATCGTTTACAAGAGGAAGAATATTTGCTCTTCGAATGTTTTTTAAACTATTCCTTATACATCCCAATAAAAATAAAATCTGCATGAATATTTTGTATAAAACTATACATTTTTTTGATAAAAACCATAACATCTTTAGCAAATAAACAGTTTTTTAGGGAAAAGAAAATTGTTTGAAGGAATTTTGGCAAGGAATGAGAGATAAGATCAGGGTTATTATAAAAAAATCTATAAAAATTTAATAAATAAAAAAAAAAAAAAAAAAAATTTGCGATAACTTTAGCTTTCTATCTATAACTCGAATTTTGTATAGAAGATTTATTTTCTAACAGCAAATTTATTTTCTATTTGAAAATTATGGAAACTATAGAATTTTCAAGAATGATCGATAACATTTTTTTATAGAAAATTTATCGATAACATAATTTCTCTATATAAAATTTATCGATAACATAATTGTTCTATAGAAAATTTATCGATACCAATATTTTTCTATAGAAAATTTTTCGATAACATAATTTTTTATAGAAAATTTATCGATAATATAATTTTTCTATAGAAAATTTATCGATACCAATATTTCTCTATAGAAAATTTTTCGATAACATAATTTTTTATAGAAAATTTATCGATAATATAATTTTTCTATAGAATATTTATCGATACCAATATTTCTCTATAGAAAATTTAACGATATCTTGCATTTTCTATAGAGAGTTCATCGATAACTTAAATTTTCTAATGAAAATTTATTATAACGTAACGATTACATAATTTTTTATAGAAAATTTATCGATAACATAATTTTTCTATAGAAAATTTGACGATAACATAATTTTTTATAGAAAATTTATCTTTTTCTACAGAAAATTTGTCGAAAACATAATTTTTTTATAGAAAATTTATCGATAACATAATTTTCTACAGAAAATTTGTCGATAACATAATTTTTCTATTGAAAATTTGTCGATAACATAATTTTTCTATAGAAAATTTATCGATAACATAATTTTTTATAGAAAATTTATCGATAACATAATTTCTCTATAGAAAATTTATCGATAACATAATTGTTCTATAGAAAATTTATCGATACCAATATTTCTCTATAGAAAATTTTTCGATAACATAATTTTTTATAGAAAATTTATCGATAATATAATTTTTCTATAGAAAATTTATCGATACCAATATTTCTCTATAGAACATTTATCGATAACTTGCATTTTCTATAGAGAGTTCATCGATAACTTAAATTTTCTAAAGAAAATTTATTATAACGTAACGATTACATAATTTTTTTATAGAAAATTTATCGATAACATAATTTTTTTTATAGAAAATTTATCGATCATAATTTTTCTATAGAAAATTTGACGATAACATAATTTTTTATAAAAAATTTATCTTTTTCTACAGAAAATTTGTCGAAAACATAATTTTTTTATAGAAAATTTATCGATAACATAATTTTTCTATAGAAAATTTGTCGATAACATAATTTTTCTATAGAAAATTTATCGATAACATAATTTTTTATAGAAAGTTTATCGATAATATAATTTTTCTACAGAAAATTTGTCGATAACATAATTTTTCTATAGAAAATTTATCGATGACTTAATATTTTATAGAAAATTTTTCGATAATATAATTTTTCTACAGAAATATTTTGTCGACAGCATAATTTTTTATACAAAATTTGTCGATAACATAACTTTTCTACAGAAAATTTGTCGATAACTTGTATTTGTATAGAAAGTTCGTCGATAACTTGAATTGTCTATAGAAAATTTATCGATAACTTGTATTTTCTATAGAAAATTTATCGATAACTTGTATTTTCTATAGAAAATTTATCGATAACTTGTAGTTTCTATAGAAAGTTTATCAATAACTTGAATTGTCCTCAGAAAATTTATCGATAACTCTAATTGTCTAAGAAAATTTATCGATAACTTGAATTTTCTAAAGAAAATTTATCGATAACTCGAATTTTCTATAGAAAATTTATCGATAACTTGAATTTTCTATAGAAAGTTTATCAATAACTTGAATTGTCTACAGAAAATTTATCGATAGCTTGAATTGTCTATAGAAAATTTATCGATAGCTTGAATTGTCTATAGAAAATTTATCGATAACTTGAATTTTCTATAGAAAATTTATCGATAACTTGAATTTTCTATAGAAAATTTATCGATAACTTGAATTTTCTAAAGAAAATTCATGGATATCTTGAATTGTCTATAGAAAATTTATCGATAACTTAAATTATCTATAGAAAATTTATCGATAGCACGAATTTTCTAGGAAAATTCATCGATAACCTGAATTTTTTATAGAAATTTTTTTCGATAACTTGAATTTTGTTTAGAAAAGTAATATTATCTTATCGATATTTACAGAAAATTTGTCGATACCAAAATTTCTTTATAAAAATTTATCGAAAACTAATATTTTCTATAAAAAAAAAATTTTCGATGACAAAATGTTACTCCAGAAAATTTATCGAAAACAAGATTTTTTTTTTGTAGAAAATTCATCGAGAACAAAATTTTTCTATAGAATATGTATCGATAACAAAGTTTTCTTCTGAAATTTTTTCGATAACATAATTTTTCTAAAGAAAATTTATAAATAACAATAAATTTTTCTATAGAAGTTTTATCGATAACAATATTTTTTTTCTATTTATCAATAACAATATTTTTGTATAAGAAATTTATTGATGAAAAAATATTCCATACAAAGTTTATCGATAACAGACAATTTTTTACAGAAAATTATGTATAACAAAAAATGTCTATTGAAAATTTATCGATAAAAAATAAACTATAAGAGATTATCGATAACTAGAATTTTCAATTATAAAATTATCGATAACTAGAATTTTCTATTATAAAATTATCGATAACTAGAATTTTCTATTATAAAATTATCGATAACCGGAATTTTCTATAAAGAAGTTACCGATATTAAAATTGGTATAGATAAGATATCGGTATTAATTTATTATAGAGAAATGATCGATAACAATTTTTAATAAACAAAACTTTTTTGTAGAAAAATTATCGATAACAATTTTCTAAAGAAAAATTATCCATAAGAAATTGCTTTAGGAAAGTTATCGACAAAAATGTTCTTTTCTTTATATAAGAAACAAAATCGATAACAAAATCTTTATAAAACTTTTCGATAACTTAAGTTTAAATTAATAGGTATTCATTTTATTATTTCTTTCCTGCTTTTTTTTATCCATTTTATTGTATTTTTCACATTTTGCTAAATTTATTATAATTTGTGTTAATTATGCTGAATTAACGTATTTACCTTTTATAATAAAAATATGTTGCCTATTTTAAGGATTATTTTTAAAGTGCATGGTATTGTCTACTTTTTAGCTTTATCTTTTTGTATATATATTTTTTTTTTTTTTTTGCTTTCTTTTCAACAAAGTAATTAAAATTCAAGGATAACTTGCACCTTGCCTAGCAGATAATTGTAATGCCGTTTTTTACACAATCTAATAATCCTTTTTCGTGTTTTTCTTTTCGCACTTTGCTTTTTCTGAATTCTTAATGAAAATCCCAGAAGAAAATCTACGTAAAAACATTTAAAAAAACTTTTTTTTGCAATGAACATGTTTAACAACAGCTAGAGAAATAAAGAAAAAAAGTTATTACTTAAAAAAATTTAAACAAATATAAAAGTATTTGTATAAATTTTCTTTGAAAAATCGTACGAGAAAATAGGAATTGTTTACAAAACAAGAAGGGAAAAGAAAGAAACAATAAAGTTTTTCATATAAAGATGAATCCTTTAGTAATAAAAACTACAGCAATAATATTGCATTATTATTAAGAAAATAATATCAGCTCCTTTATTATGTCCTCTTCGTATTTCCTAACTGTTGAAAAGCTCTGTTTAAACAGTTGTCTTCTTTTGTATGATACATAAGTAATTCTAGGGTAAAACAAGAAAATAAAAAATTTCGCAACAACAAGAATCATTTAATAATAATATAAATTTAACAACATTTATTGTTGTAAAAAATAGTAGTAAAGTCTGTTAAAAAAATATTTTATATTACTTTAAAGTAATTGCATATTGTTTATTGTTATAATAACAATGTTTTTATAAGAAGTATAGAATAATAAAGTAAAAAGCACAATAACTTTTAGAAATATGATTTTAATTTGTATGATTTACATAGAAAGTAAACAGAGGAAGGGGGTGTGTAAAAATTAAAGAGAGTTCACAGTATTAAGGAATAATACCAACAGAAACAGAGAGTGGAATATCTGTACAATTTTCCTGTAATCCGTTTTACGCCCACAGTATATATTCGATTTAAAAAAAATTTACATTAGAAAGTAATTTTCTTATTAAATTCGTTCAGTTTTTAGAAGTTATAAGAAGTTATAAACTAATACGCATGCAAAACTCACATATACATACTATGTGTATAGTCCTTAAGCAAAAGAGCGACTAAAATTGTTAAATTCTTCTATATTTTATTTCTCATTAATATCACATACAATTCTCTCAATTTAAAGTAATGTCATTGTTCTTATATCTTGGAAAAGTTGTAATTATATAATAACAGTGAATTAGAAATGCATGCACTTTTAATTAAGAGAGTTGTAAGAGAGGAATATGAAACAATATAGACAATGAGTTTAATACTTTTAATTGTTTTGTTTATTTTTTAGTTTAAGGCTATGGAAAATGAGAAATAAATTATTATGATTATTTATTTATATATATATATATATATATATATATATATATATATATATATATATATATATATATATATATATATTTTTCACTTTTATTCATAGTACTGTAAAACTTTTAAAAAAATCGCCAAAATGAAAAAAAAGCCAATATAACACATGCTAAATTAATTAAATAAATTCCGAACAAAATCAGAATTAAATTCTCATTAAAACTGTAATGGTTAAATAAATGTCATCTTATAGTATGAATAATATTAATTAGTTTAATAACACTTATACGGATGGCTTAAAAAGTATTAAAAAAATATTTATCATACACCAATAGGTTTAAAATTAAATCTCCTCCAAAAACATCTTTCAATTCCTTTATATTGATAACTGAAATAATGAAATTATAAATAATACAAAAAAACATTATTTTTAATCGATTAAAAAATCACTTAGAAAAAAAAATCTCCAAAACGAAAAGTCGTATGAAAAAAGAAAAAAATTCGATTATTCGAAAAAAATTTACTATATGGAACGTCTAAACGAAAAAATATTAAAAAAGGGACAATAAAAAATGTCAAAATTAAAAAAAAAAAAAAAAAACAAAACGCCCAAACGGAAAACATTTATAAAATGAAAAAATCGCGGGAAATATATCTCCAAAGTATAAAAAAATCGGCAAAAGGGAAAAAATCGTGCGAAAAAAAATTTCCAAACGAAAATATCTCCAAAATGAAAAAAAATCGACAAAGAAAAAAATGGTTTAAACAGAAAAAAAAATCGGAGAAATTAAAAAAAAAAAAAAATAATAATAAAAAAAACCAAAAAGAAAACGCCAAAATGAAAGAAGATCGCCTAAAGGGAAAACATCGCCAAAATAAAAAATGTAGTTGCCGAAAAAATCAACAAAAAGAAAAAATTATGCCTAAACTGAATTTCCAAAACGGAAAACGCTTCCAAAATGAAAAAAATCACAAAAATAAAAAAATCGCCTAAAAGGAAAACATCTTCGAAAAAGGAAAAAATGCTCGCTTAAGAAAGAAATTTTATAAATGAAAAAATTGAAGAAAGATTGCCTAATCGAAAAAATCGTTTAAATGAAAAATACCTCCAGAATTACAAAAAGTCGAAAAAAAATCGCAAAAATAAAAAAAATCGCCTAAACGAAAAACATCTCCGAAAAAGGAAAAAAGCTCGCTTATGAAAGGAATCTTATAAATAAAAAAAAGAAGGATTGCATAATTGAAAAAAAGCTCGCTTATGAAAGAAATTTAATATAAAAAAAATCTAATCTAAAATAAATGAAAAAAATCGAGGAAAGATTGCCTAATCGAAAAAAAATCGTCTAAATAAAAAACACCTCCAAAAAGTCGAAAAAAAAATCGCAAAAATAAAAAATTCGTCTAAACGGAAAATATCTTCAAAAAAGGAAAAAAGCTTGCTTATGAAAGAAATCTTATAAATGAAAAAAATCGCCAAAATAAAAAAAAAAAAAACGAAGAAAGATTGCCTTATCGAAAAAAATTCTCTAAACGAAAATCACCTCTAGAATTACAAAAAGTCGAAAAAAATCGCAAAAATAAAAAATCGCCTAAGCGGAATACAACTCCGAAAAATGAAAAAAAAAAATCCTGCTTATGCCTAATTGAAAAAAACCGACTAAATGAAAAACACTTCCAAAATTACAAAAAGTCTTATCGAAAAAAATCCTCTAAACGAAAAACACCTCTAGAATTACAAAAAGTCGAATAAAATCGCAAAAATAAAAAATCGCCAAAACGGAAAACATCTCCGAAAAAGGAAAAAAGGCTCGCTTATGCCTAATTGAAAAATAAAAAAAATTGCCAAAATAAAAAAATCGAAGAAAGTCGGGGTTCACACACAGCAATTTTTCTTGCCGCAATTCTGTGTTTATAGAAGAGAGAGGAGAAGGGAATAATAAACTTTTACATTCTCTTTACCTCTCTCGCCTACGAAGTCAGAATTGCGGCAAGAAAAATTGCTGTGTGTAAACCCCGACAAAGATTGCCTAATCGAAAAAAAAATCGTCTAAACGAAAAACACCTCCAAAATTACAAAAAGTCGTCAAAATATAATTTAAAAAAATCGCCAAAAAGAAAAAATAGCATAACAGAAAAAAAATTAAAAAGTGTATTACCAAAAAAAAAAAAAAAAAACGCTCAAAATTAAAAAAGATTACCTAAACGGAAAAATAATAATACTCGCCGAGTCGCCAAAACAAAAAAAAATCGTCAAAAATATCCGAAAAGAAAAATCTTCAAATGAAATTAATATCGTTTTAATGAAAAAAGAGATAGCGGAGCACCCCAGGTACAATCTAGTAATAAGAAGAGCTTAACCAACAAATGAGAAAATTGTAAACTTAACAATTTAATAATTTAAATTTGTAATACTTGTTGATTAATTTAATTTTTGCTTTATTTATTTTATTTTTTTTTTCTGTCCTCTTGCTTATATTTACCTCTTGGCTTGTTTATGACAAGAAAATACAAAAAACTTAAACTTAGTTTTATAGAAATTGGAAACAAAAAACAAGTTGTAATTTAATTAAACTTATCATAATATGTACTTTAAAGCAAAACAAATTTTATTTATTATTTCTTCTTATTTTTTGTTTCTTTTTTTTAACTTTTTTTGTTGCTCAAAAGAGCCATCATAGAGTTTTTGCTGCTATTAAAACAAAGAAAGAGAAAATCGCCTAAAGCTAAAGAAAGAAAACTTTAAATGGAAATCTGCTAAAGAAAATAAATAAAGAAAAGAAAAAGAAGTTGTTACATTTGAAGAAGTTTTCAATTCTTTTCAAAACTTCTACTGTGTATGTGAAATATATGTAATTGCTGGAATAGACATTTGTAAGTTGAAATATGTTGAAGAACAAAATAAAATGGAAAAAAAAAAAAACAAAACAGAGTACACTGAAAAGAAAAATTAGCTTACTGCGTAAAACCTTGAGTGTAAAAATAAAATTTAAAGAGGCAGCGGTGATTGGTTTTAAGTTTAATTTATATGTAATTAATTAATTATAAATTAAACGTATTTTTTTTTTTTTTTTTGAAATTCCAAGATAAGGAGTGAGATCGAAAAAATCTTAACACACATTTTGCCTCATAACTTTTTTCGGAATCAATATTCAAAAATTTTTTTTGATCTAGTTATCATGGAAAAATACTTCGGTTATTATTTTTAATAACAACCATGTTAATTTGTCCTTATTTTCATCAAAATAAGTGACGAAAAAGATTTACGTCCTACAAGTTATTAAAAAATTTCAAAAAATCCAAATAGGTCTTACAAATAATTGGCCACAGAATTAAATGTCGTCCGTAAAACCGTTTCTAATGTTATTACACAGTATCAGGAGAATTTGACTATTGATGTGAAACCTAGTTCGGTAAGAAAAAAAGGACCACATGATATTGGGAAGGCCAGAAAATTGAAGGCATATTGAAAGGAACTTCAAACACATCTGGTAGAAAATCAGCTCAGTTTTCTGAGTGCTTCGACTATTTGGTGCGAAAATTTAAAGCTAATGGGAAAGTTGATAACATATAAAGTTCAAAAAATTCCAAACTGGAATTCTGCAAAAAAAATTACAAGCCAAAAATAGGACTCGGAATTTAAAACCAAATTTCATACAAAAATACTCAAGCTGTATAATTGACGAAGAAACGTAGGTGCTGGCAGAATCTTCACAGCTTGTGTCTCAAAAATTGTTATTGCTAATGCTCGAAGCAATGTTGGAAATAAGTTTAAGACCCAAAAGCAGCAAAAATTTCTTACAAAATTCATGGTATGATAAGCTTTTTGCAGTTTCTGCAAAACAGGAAAGTCATTTGATACATTCAGATCTATAAATACCAAAATATGCATAAAGGAATATTTGCAAAAAAGACTTCTTCTTTTCTTAAGAAAGCACAACGTATCCACATATTTTTGGACCCATTTGGTATCATGTCACTACGGTAAGAAAGCTCTGGAGTGGTATCAAATCAATAATATAGTTTTAGTACCAAGAGAGGTCAATTTTCAAAATTGTCCATAGTTTAAACCAGTGGAGAGATATTGAGCTCTTGTGAAAAGTGAATTCAAGAGCACAAAAAAGGTGTCCCAAAATACCGAAGATTTTAACAGAAGATGTGCACACTGTTCCAAAAAAGTGACTGAAGCAACTATCAAATCTCCAAAGAAAGAGTTTTCAAAAATGGTCCACAATTTTATAATTAGTAGTTAGAACCATAAAAATTGTATATTTCTGTGATCTGTGCTAAATTATCAAATGATTAAAAAAAAAAATGATGAAAACTCTAAGATCAACCGTTTCCAAGTTATTCAGTATTATGTATGTTATGAATTTTTCGATCTCACTCCTTAAGTATGTTATAAAAAATTAGAAAAATTTTATTAAAATATTGCGCATAAAACATTGGGTTGAAATCTATTAAAAATTTTATTTTCCTCCTATCGATAGTAACAATAGCTATACTTACCTTTCTATTTCCTTTGTGTTAGGTATGTATATCTATCTGCCATTTTAATCGCTATTGGTTTGCTTAGTATCGATACAACATTTTTCTTTTTTAATTTTCCTTGTTTAACAATAATTAGCATTTCTGGTTGGTCTGCACAAACAAAAATTGCATTTAGAATTTTCTACACTTTTTCTACACTTTCTTTATTGTGGCTGCTGTTTTCCATTGAGTCTGGTTATTGTGGCAATTGGAAGGAAGGAGGTAGAAGAAATACAAACTATAATTTTCGTTGTGGTGTTAAACGACTACATTTTCAAAGGTAAAGTGGCATTGACAGTTAGATGGTAACAACATGTTTTTCCAAGTCATGGTAAATTTTGTGTTTTAGGTTTTATTTTTTTTATGAAAAACAAACAAAGATTCATAAGAAAAAGAAACAAGGACAAGTAACTGGAAATATTACTAACGGACTATATTGAAAACAAGGCTTATTTACTATTAGGTTAGAGCAATTCTACAACAAATACAACAATAAAAAAAAGTTCTTTCATTTGTTTTCGTAAAATGTCAAATTTTGTACATTGAAACAATAACAAAAATGTTATAAAAAATGTAAACAAAACACACATAGAAACAAACACCATATAAAAAAAGATTTGACAGTCATCACATATAAAGAAAAAAAAAGTCAGCTGTGTTTTTAACTCTACCTAATAGTTAATATACCTTGATTGAAAAAAAATGAATTTTAAGAAAATTTTGAGGATTTTGGCTTTAAAAAAGGAAATCATTTTAAGAAAAAATGTATATTGATTCAGAATTTGAGTTCTTTTTTATTTATCCGTATCATCAATTGTTGAATTATACACAACATTATTGATTCCGCAGCAACGAATTTTTCAATCGGTTTAGCTACATGTGATCATGGAGTTCTAAACCCTACATAAGTTTGTCCTTTTATTCGAAAGCTTTTAAATATATGACGTCCACTAAGTTAAAACAGTACTTAGAGCTGAAAGTTGATGCGTCAATTATTACTCGACATCTCCAAACACAAAATCTGTAAGAAAGATGCTCAAGAAAAGTCCTATTACTAAACTACAGGCAGGTGCACAATCGTCTTAATTTTGCGATACTTCATTTCGACTGGTCCCATACGAAATGGCGAAACATTCTCTGCACAGATGAGTTCTGAGTAGTTCTTTTTGGTTTATATGGGATGCATTGGACAAGAATATATATGATGGGACCATATAACAAATAATATTTACTATAAATTGTTCTGAAGTCCTTCAAGAACGGCCGTGGGAAAATCAACTTTTGGAGATCCTTTTCATATCATGGCTAAGGTTCCAATTTTTCAATAAAAGGTAACAACTAATCATGTCTTATCCAGAAGCAAATATGCCACTCAAATGTGTGTTTTTGAGCAGGAGAATTTTCATGAGCACCCGAGTAAATTGCAAAAAAAAATGTTTTCTTCGAAAATAAAAACGATGTTCGGGAGTGACCGGCTCAGTTACCATATCTAATTCCCATTAAAAATCTTTAGGAAGATGTTAAAGTTGCAGTTTTTGAAAAGAAAGCGGAAGTATTGCGAGAATTTTGGACGCCAATGTAATCAGCTTGGAAAAATATTCCCATAGAGTGGACTAGGTCATTAGGGGACTCGATGCAATAACTTTGCACCGCTCTCAAATCTTATAAGGGCTATTTCGCTAAATATTGATGTATGTAACCAAAATATTCTAAAAAAAGAAAATCTTTATCAGGTAGTTTTATTTAAACCAGCGATAACCAAAAAGAGACGCACTAAAATAAGTAAGTGTTAGTGTCTTGCACTCTTGCAATGAAAATTGTTAGACATACACATTATACTTATTTTATAAAACAATGCGAGATTTCCTTGGTCCCTGTATTTTCCGAGTGAAAACTTCCAAGAAAATATTCTACCACTTGGCCCTGAGCAGTGTTTACCTTCTACTACTTCAACCAGATTGTAAATCTTGCTGAAGCCTTTAATCTTACTGATTGTAAATCACCCTACGTTGGATTGATGTAATCAATTCAATCACTTATTATTATTTTTATACCCTTCACCACAGGTGTAAAGGGTATATATAAGTTTGTCATTCCGTTTGTAATTCCCACAATTTTCGTCGGAGAGCAAAAAAGTTTACATTTTCGGGATCCTTGTAAGAAATGATGACGATAGGACCATGTCCGTCCGTCCGTCCGTGTGTCGGTTGAAATGGCGTTTATGAAGCCCACCGATAATTGACATATATAATATATATATCAAACGATCGGAAATGCTTTCGAGAATTTTGCTATTGGAATTCAGCAAGATCGGTTCATACAATGCGGAGATATGTTAAAAAAAACCGGTTTTTAGAACCGGTTTTCCAGTTTCTGAAGCCTCTGTATATACTAGGGACTTCGTTTTTACAAAAAAGTCTCGGACATTTTTTCAATAATAACTGAGATATCGGACAAAACGAATTTTTTATTTTTTAAAGCCCTGGTTTAAGCTATAGATATTTATTTTTATACAAATCGGTCACAAATATTTCTATAAAATTTCGGTTTTTTGAACCAGCAGGATCGGTTTATAAATGGCGGAGATATGCTTTAAAAATCGATTTTTTAAACCGGTTTTTCAGTTTCTGAAGCCTCTGCATATACCAGGGACTTCGAATTTTTAAAGGGGGCTCGGAAATTATTTTCTGAATTTTTGTTCTGAAAAAATGAAATAAATCGGTTCAGTAATAACTGAGATATCGGGGAAAACGAATTTTTTATTTTTGAAGCCCTAATTCAAGCTACAGATTTTTATTTTTATATAGATCAGTCATAAATGTTTTTATAAAATTTCGTTTTTTTAATAAACCAAATTTGTTTATAATCAACAGAGTTATGGTCCAAAAACAAATCTGTTAAGAATATAAATACACATACAAACATGTATATTAAGTATTGTAATGAGTATTAGTGACGTTTTTTGTTTTTTGTATAGACAAGTAGTTTAGTTAGAAACAGCAGTAATATAATGAATAACAGTGTTGTAGTTGTTCTTTGTATATGCAGTCTGTACAAAAATAAATAGATATGGAATTGTTGTTGTTTATTTTTAAAAACTAAAACATATCTGTTAAGAATATACATAAATACATACACAAACATGTATATTAAGCATTGTAATGACTATTAGTGACGTTTTTGCCTATAAGACAAGTAGTTTAGTTAGCAACAGAAGTAATATAATGAATAACAGTGTTGTTGTTGTTCTTTGTATATGCAGCCAGTTTGTATATACACACATAAAAAAATAAATAAATATGGAATTGTTGTTGTTTATTTTTTAAAAGCAAAGCCTGCTATGATTGTTTTTTTTTTTTATATATTCAAATTTTCGTATGCTTTCATATGTGAAAATATGAAAGCATACGTTAAGGCGAAAATTTTATTATTTGTCGGTAATATGGTAAAATGAAGTCGATAAGATAGTAAGATGGTCTTGCTGTATTTTAATCTTTCCTCTGCTTCCCTGCTCGCTATTACTCTTACACTCCTGTGTATTTCTCCGTGCTGTTTCTTCACTCTATTATTGTTTTTTTTTCTCGCTGCTACCTTCATGATTCGTCAGATCTGCTACTCGCCTGCTCAGCTGTGACGATGTAGATATTAACGTCTTCACTTCTGCTTTTCTCCTTACTGCTTCCTACTGCTACTTCTGTCTGCTGTGTTTTTCTCCTTATAATAATTAAATGGCTAGCGTGCCATATAAGATCATGTAATTCGCCCCCCATAATGGTTGGATGTAATATATCTCCCTACCTATAAAAGGCCAATGGATCTTTTTATTGTTTTACACTATTTAACATTTAAAAATTATTGTTAATAATTATTTGGGCCAAAATTCAAGGAATTTATGGTCCTCACAAGAACTAAGTTTTTTTGTTAACTATATTGAAATTTTGTATATACATATATTCGAAATTAATATTTTTCAATATATTTTAATATTACGAATCTGAAGCCATTTTAAAAATAAACATTTTCTCTTTAAAAATAAACATATTAGTTTATATAATTTTAAAAAACAATTTTATTAAAAATAAAACGAGATATCAATATTTAAAATCGCTTAATAACTCAAAAAGTTATTAAACTTTTTCTATAGTTTATCAATAAATTGTTTATATCATTTATATGTTTTATTTGGAGCCTACTTTTGAGGGAAAAAATAAGAAATGTATGAAAAATGTTTAAAAGTTGTTCTTTATAAAACCGAAAATTATTGTATCAAAGTATAAGGTTATATAAACATAATTTATAATAAATTGTAGTTAAAATCTAGAAAATTTATAAACTATTTTTTTATGAGTTTAATTACTCAAAATTTTCTTGAGTTTGATGTTGATTTTGATTTACAACATTTTTTCTATTGAACCGATTTGAAATAACAAATTGCTTAAGATAACAAAAAATAAATTGAAATTTATTTTGGTTTATTGGCTTAAACATGAGAATGTTTCCAACAAATAGACTAAATTTATTAAATCTACTTAGAATTTCATAAAAGATTATATGACAATTTTTATATGTAAATCCTTTGCCGCTAGTGGTAATGGGAGGTTTACAAATAAATAACATATCATAAAGGCTTTTAATTTATTCGAAATTATTAGCATACTTTTAGGCCAAACTTTATTAAGTAAATTAAATAAATATATATTTTAGTAACAAAAACTTTTTTTGGATTAAATATAAGTAAATATTATTATAATTTTTTTTTTTTAACCAAAAAAATGTCAAATTATTTTCACATTAGATATTCACATATTTATTTTTAGTTTTTGTTTATTGAAATTTAATTCAATTATAAATAGTTAACTTTATTAACTTTTTTTTGTTGGCCTTTAGTTTATAAAACATATATTTTTAATAGTTCGTCATGTTATGTTATTATTATTTTTTTTTGTTTTTTGTTTCTCTTTTAATTGATTATCATAAAAAGTTTATTTTAACATTATTTTACAATAAATTTCTTTGTTGTTATATTTTTAATTTGTTTTTAATTTTTTAATTATTCATTTTTATTCCAATTCATTTTCATTCTCATTTATTTTTCTTCATTCTGTTATACCTTTTTTAAGGACATATTTTATTTTTATTGCCTGCTTTTGTATTCTGTTTTCAGGTATTTTATTACCAGAATATATAAAATAATTTCTCCAATAAGTGCTGAAATGTATTGAATTTTATTGAAAAAGATATTTTGTATTCATGCAATATTTTCACACTTTTTTTTTTTTTTTCTTTCTTCTCATATTGTTACTATCAATTTTTTTGCTTTTTGTTTTCATTAATTAACATTATTAATGGCAAATTGATGATGAGGAGGATGATGAAGTTTTATTGAAAAACAAATATGGTTTGGCAAAACAAAAGAATAATTAACATAAAACATTATTATAGGAAGTATTTAAATATTTATACAATTTGTATAAATATGCAATACATTGTGACCGATTTTTTTTTAATTTAACTGAAATTAAATTGAAAATTAATTTTATAGAAAATCTGGTTTTATAAAATTTTAATTAATTAATTTTCGTATAAACCTTGAGAAAATTTGTTCTTGAATAATGATAGAAATACCATTCAAAGGCTCAAAGAGAAGACGAAGAATTAACTTATAGTATTGGAGGATTCGTTTAAAATATAATTTTTCATTTTCTTACTCTTGACGTTGACGTTAGTGTTGCTTATGGGAAATTATAGAATTTTTCTTTGCACCTGAGGGTTTTGGATGCCGACCCCTGTTCTAGATAGAATATAGATCATAATAGATTGGACCACAAGGAAAGAAGTTTTGTTGGTTTCTTGTACTCTTTGTTGACTTTCGTGTTGTGTATGGTAAATTCTAGAATTTCTCTTTGCACTTGAGGGTTTTGGATGCCGACCCCTGTTCTAGATAGATCATAATATATTACGGCATACAAAGAGAAGTTTGATGTATGGAGTTAGACTTAATTTGTTAAAAACAAGAACTGTAACTGAATAACATCCTTTTTTATTTTCTTATGCTCTTTGTTGTGCTTTCCGTTGACAATTGCGTTATGTATTGGCTGCCTATCAATGGTGTTGACGTCTGGGAAATAAATTCTATGAAATTTTTAAACTCATAACAAATCCATAAAAGTAAATGTTGAGCTCGTATTTCTTGAAGAGGTTTCCTGGCTGTTCCTTTGAATTCCACCACCGTCCAGGGTTGTCAGATTTTTTTGAGCCTCTGTCGCCAAATTGTTAATCAGAAATCGCCAAAAACCGCCAAAATTAAATTTAATATTTTTATTTCAAGAAAAACTAAAAAGAACTAAAATATTTAGTGCTTCAAATTTTATATAATTTTAAAATGTATATTCAGCATCAACAAAGTCAATGATAATTTCAGTAGCTAATAATAATTGAATAAAAAATATTAATTTCAATACACTTTTCTGACATACATAGCTCAATTTAAGGTCAACAATTTTAAAAATTTATTAAAATTAATTATATTTTTTAACAGAATAATTCTAAAATTATATAATCCCAGGAAAAACTGTATTAGTTCTACAACAAGTTCCAGAACACATGGAAATAGCCTGTACTTTTTCTACCTTGGCGTTACGACCAATGATTTTTGTTTGAAATTGTCACCTCCAGAACTAGTTCTGTGGAAGTGTTTGTATCCATTCTATGAAACGGTTCTAGAACTAGTTTTTAATCAATGATTTTTGTTCGAAATTGTCACATTCTAGTTCTATAGAAGCGTTAGAAAACGGTTTCAGAACCTGCTTTTTTATTCTAATGAGCCCTTGTTGAGAACCGCCGTTTTGGATAGAAAAATACTAAAAATATACGTTGGCTAGAAGAAAAAAAAACTTAAGGCTCAACTACATAGAATACTTTCGCTTCAACTGCGACTGACAGCTACGTAACACATAATTGATATTAACCCAGTCGTTGCATTATTTTGTTATTAAAATTTTATATAATAAAATATAAAGATGTAAAAATTCTAGTATGTTCTCAGTTGAAATAATGAATTGCAAAGTAAAATTTCCGACTTAACGAAAAAATATTAAAATAAGAATAAAACAACCCACAAAATATATTTACGTATTTCGGCACTTCAAAGTTGAAAATTTTTCATCTTTGCAGTTGAAGGGAAAGTATTCTATGTAGTTGAGCCTTTAATAGTTTTACTATGTGAATACCTATTCAATAAAATTTTAAAAAATAGCCAAATAAATCGCCACCTTGTTAAAAATCGCCAAAAAATTCTCCATGTCGCAAATCGGAAAATTCAGTCGCCAAAAGCAATTAAAAATCGCCACATCTGACAGCCCTGCAACCGTCTATTAGTTTGCAAGTGCCTCTTCTTATCGGTAAATACTTCTTGTTTTCTTTTTTAGTTGTCCACGAGCCTTTATGTATTTCTTGTTGTTGTTCTTACCACCACTGTATTTCTTTTAGTTTATTTAAAAGCAACCACTTTATCTTATTTTATTTAAAACACTTCTTTTGTTTTAATATAAGTACCAAATTTTATTTCTTTATACTTTACTCAATTCTTTTTCACTTTATAATATTTCCAATAAGAAGTTTATTGCTGTTGATGGCATTAACTTGATGCTGTGGCGTCTTTTTTATAATCAAAAAAAAAGGTATACATAAAAACTTCAATTCAACGTGAAGTTGGTTGCAGTTCATTTGTTGTTTATAAAATTACTAATTATAAACAGTAGTAGTTTACAATACTAGTCGCCAACAGATGGCGTCCTAGTGAACCACTGTTATTAATATTATGACATGAACAGTAAATATCTTGAGATAAAATTGTTTAAAGTAACAAACCTTAAAAATATAAAAAAATTAACATTAACAAAATATTTAATATTTTGCTATTAAGAAAATATTCTCTTATCTGAAACTTTTATTAGCTAAATGCATAAGTATCTAAACAATTTTAATTTGAAACTTGAACTTTTATTTAGCTTTTTTTTTCGTTTAATTTTTAATATGAAACTAATTCAGTTTCTTCCCTAGATGACGCAAAATGGTACTTAAGTTGCTCAAATTTAAGAAAGGGAGCCAAAAGTTTTTTTTTTCTTACAATCTTTGTCAATACCATAAAGTACAAGAACTAAGTGAATATTAAAACACCCTCAGACAACTTAGACCCACAAACAAATTACAACGTAACGCTTTTTAAGTTCAAATTACAGAAAAAGAAGAAAAAAAGTTATAAAAAGTTTTAGTTAATAATAAAAGATAAGACCGACAAAAAAATAAACTATGTTGGCTACTTAATTTCCACTGCTTAATAAAAAGAACCGACCTTTTGATGTTTGACAACATGGACAAAAAAAAAAAAAAAAAAAAAAAAAAAAGAAGTTTATTAGACACAATTTGTTGCTAATAAAAAAAGTGTCCCCAAAAGCCTCCCACATTTTGCCACACAGCAAAAAATATGTCGTAGCCATAAAAAATATTAGCACCCATTGTCCTCGAACAAAAAAACTCTGTGTAAATTGTACATATGCATGTATTTATGTATATGTTGTCACAAAAATTATTATTTTAGTATAATAACAATACAAAAATTATATTTTTAAAAACTCATAACATAAGGTCAAAAACCCCGTTAATGTCCGGAAAATTATATGTTAGGTATTTTGATAATAAAAAAAATATATATATTTCTTTATGTTTTCATATACTTTCATAAACTCATTTGTGGACAACGACTTTTATTCTTTGTGTAGCTAAAGGCAGAGGGGTTAGAGGCAGTAATTTGTTGCACTCTCTTGTGATTTTTTTTGCTAGTCTATGTTGGTGTTTGTTAAAACGTCTAAAAGTATGCAATATATGAGTTCAATGTTTTAAAACCACAGGTTCTGTTTGTTAAAAAACATATAATTTATATTTTTAGTTGTTAATACCCTACACTATATAGTGTGTTATTTAGGAACACTATGCAACAATCCAAGGTTCAAATACGACATGAAAGTATACTACTTATCAGATAAATTAACACCAAAGCTTTATGAAAATTTTGCATGAATTTCTTTTTTATGGCCTCTTTAGTTTAGATGCCCTTTCCGATTCCACATTGCAGATTCAATACGAACAAATAAATCGTTATTGTTGGTGATTTCAACATTCATAACGTTCATAACGTTCATCTTCGGAATATCTAATTTTCTTTTAAAATATTCGCTAGATTTTTTTTTTTTTTTTTACATATATATTAGTTTTTATTGAATCTTTCTTTTTCAGAAATTTACAATAAGTATTAAAATCTTAACCTAAACTTAAATTATTGTTGATATTGCCACTGCAAAATCCAACGTAGAGTTTTCATTAGTAGTATTATCTTCCAAGATCCAGTGTTTCCATTCTTCTTAGGCGTCTGTGACCCTCAAAAGTTAGCAGATCCCTAGCGAGAGGGTTTGGGTGTTCAGATAATTTTTTCATATATTTGATGCTACTGTTCTTTATCTCCTCACGAATTGTAGGAATATTGAGATCCTTGTGGATGTTGCTATTTCTGACGTACCATGGTGCACCTGTTATTATTCTTAGGAGTTTGGACTGTCTTCTCTGTAATTTTTCAATGTTTGATGAAGAGGCTGTTCCCCAGAGCTGTATGCCATATAACCATATAGGTTTTATTACTGCTTTATATAACAGTACTTTATAGTCCAAGTCTAGGGCTGACTTTGGACCAATTAACCAATGAATTTGGGCAGATTTTAGTTTTATTTGAGTAACTTTGGATTCTATATGACAAGTCCATGTTAAACGCCGGTCTAGGTGAATACCAAGATACCTTACTTTATCCTGTTCAGGTATTTGGACATTGTTTATTCGAATGGGGGGACAACTTTCCCTGCGTAAGGTAAATGTTATATGGACACATTTCGAAGCATTCACATTGATCTTCCATTTATATAGCCATTTTTCCAGCTCAGTGATATGGGATTGGAGTTTTTCGGATGCAATCACCGGATTTGTATGCATACTTACAAAAGCAGTATCATCTGCAAAAGTTGATGTATGAGTCATAGGGCTCGTGGGCATATCTGCCGTATATAGTATATAAATAAGAGGCCCTAAAATACTTCCTTGAGGTACCCCTGCGGAAATTTTTCTGCGTGAAGAAATCACATCTTTCGATCTTATTTGAAAAGATCTATTTATTATATAGTTTTTTAGTAACTTATGAACGTTCTGTGGAAGTAACGTGGTCATTTTATGTATTAGTCCGTCGTGCCAGACTTTATCGAAAGCTTGAGATATGTCAATAAATAACTGCTTGCTCTCGAAACCTCTTCTGATGAGAGTTGTAATTCGATGCACTTGTTCAATAGTACCATGTTTTCTCCTAAAACCAAACTGATGGTTAGGTATACTGTTATTATTATTAAGATGTAATAATAGGCTCTCAAGGAGCAATTTCTCAAACAATTTCGAAAAAATTGATAATAAGCTTATTGGACGGTAAGATGTTACTTGAGTGACGTCTTTTCCAGGTTTGGGTATCATTACTATCTCTGACAACTTCCAAGTACTTGGAAAGTAGCCAGTACGTAAAATAGCATTGAAAATTAATAAAATAAATTTTAGAGCCGAGTTTGGCAAGAAACAAATCATTGTGCTGGTAATTTTGTCCGTTCCAGGAGATGTTCCTGCCTTCAGACCTTTTACTGCTAATTTCACGGCAGAGAGCCGGAATTTTAATGGAGAGTGAATATGGTCGCTAACTACAACAGGTCTTAGAGTTGAACCTGTATTATTTGGAGTGAAAACGTGTTCTAAATGACTAGCGAATGCTTCAACTTTTTCATTAGAACTTTTTGCCCATTGGCCATTTTGGAGGCGTATGGGAGACTCATATGCAATAGGGCATTGCATATTTTTCACCGCCTTCCATAGACTATAATCAGTTTCCTTAGTAGAGTCTAAGTTTTGCAGATATGTTTTCAATTTGGATTCTTTTTGATTCTTCAGAGCGAAGCGTAATCTTTTGATACATTGATTAAGTCTAGTTTTGACGGCTGGTGATCGAGAATCTTGCCATTGACGTCTTAGTTGCCTTTTTTCCCTAATAAGAGATTCAACATTTGAGCAACATTTAATATATTTTGGCCTTCGTGAGAAACGCGAAGGTGTGGATAATATAGCTGCATTAGTCAGGATATCCGTGAAGATATTAACTGCAGATTGTATTTCGTTTTCGCTTTTCAGTGGAATATTTTGTGGTAAGTGGGAGCTTATGTACATTTTGTATTTTAACCAGTTTGTTTTCTTGTTTGGGAAACAAGAGCTTTGAGTTTCAAAGTGACTTGGACTATTAATCAGTGTCAGGATCGTTGGTGTATGGTCTGACGAAAGATCAAGTGAAGGAATCACTGATATACATTCACGTTTTACATTTCTAATTACAGCAAAGTCGATAAGATCGGGAACCTTATTCTAAATAATATTGCTGCAAGAATCATATAAATATATGAATCCGTTAAAAAGTTATATTAATCTGAATTTAGAACTTTAATTTTTTTTTTCAAAAAGGTGGCAATATTTATTCACTGATAAAATTAGTTTTTTGTTCTGGGCTTTATTTTATTTTTTTGTTTTTAAAAGAAATCTTAATGCGTATGCATGCAAAGTAAATCCGTAGAAACTTGGGGCAAAGATCTGCCCACAAACCCTAGCCAAACTTTGTTAATTTTGAAACTTTTTCTTAATTATTTTAATTAAGTTTTCAAATTGCAAAGCTGTGTTCGACTTAAAATTATTTTAATTATATATCTCCATATGTAAGCTAAACACCCAATAATTATTTTCTTACGGACGTCCCTTATAACAACAGAATGATCATTACAATGAAAAAAGTAAATTTTTGAAACATGATTTATACGGATTGGGATTTTGGATATTTTCATGTAAAAAAGTGTTTTTTTTTTTTTAATTTTCTGATTTTAAGACAATTTTATACATAATATACCGAAATTTTAATAAAATATCTTGATTCGTTAACATCTTATTAAAGTTTAAATATTAACTTTATTAAAAAAAAAAAACTCAAAAGTGCTAAATTTTAAGCCCTCGAAAAATTCTGCGATCAAATTATGTTCTATTAATTTTTTTTTGTAAATTATTAATCTCCATATTCTAACATTTTCTTAGATACCAAATACTCGAATAAAAGGTTTATACTTTTGATTAAAACTTAATAGAAACTTGGCCTCCTCTAACCAAATTAAGCTATTTTTCATACATTTGTACGGCAAAGTTATGTAGAAAAGATTTTTTAAAAATCCGTGTAAAATCCGAGTGCATATGACAAAAGAAAGTGAGGTAGTATAGTGCATCTCTCAGTCTTTCATGATGGTAAGGAGCAACTGCTATTGGCATCAGGAGGTATAAAGATCTGTACGATAAATTCTCTCTATCTCTCGTTATTCTCAGGTATAAAAATGTATATAAATTTTTTGCAGGTATAAGGTTTTTCTAAGTCAAAAGCTTTTAAACAAATTTCAGGCTGGTACCTAGAAATTGTTGTTGCTCTTTCTTTCAAAGGGATTGAAAAGAAAGACACCAAAATTATTTAATAAACAAATAATTTCAGAGGAAGAGTAAACAGACTGAGCACTTACTTGTTGTCTTAGCTATTCGGTGGAATAAAAGAGGTGGGTTTTCCAAAACGTTATAAGTATATATATTTTTTTATTTTAATAATAGCTTTGTTGATGAGGCTGCTGCTGCTGTTGTAGCTTTTGCAAAACTATAAAGGCGCTTAGGAAGATTGACAGGACTTCGGGCGAATATCAACTGTCAACTTTCTACATACCATTCACAATAGCAAAGGTTACAACAGTCAGAACTGTGGAGGGTCACATTCATAAAAGGGGCTCCATATCGATGTCCAGGTAGTCATCGTCCTCTGCCCGGGCCTCAATGTACCGGTCCCTTGCTGCAACATGGTTGGACTTCTGCGGGAGCGACGCGGGCGAGAGGTTACCACCTGGACTATTCCAGAATCGGCGTCTTCGGAGCGCACGTTCCTGTGATGTTTCTCATTGTTGCATTCAAATATCTCGCAAGGAGCGTTCTACGTCTGGCCGGGTCGTGTCTTCCCCAGTGATTCGCCGTTTACAACGGCCTCAACAGCTTTAAAAAAAAACTATGAAACTTTTGTTGCCGTAAAAAATTGTAGCATATCCTTTACAAGAAAAGAGTATTATTCGTGAAAAGTAAATACTTCATTTCGCTTTAAAATATTTCCTCAAGCTGACAATAGGGTGCCAACATTTATGTACATATTTCTATTAGTAGACGACACATTTGTCTTTCTAGATTTTCTTTTTGGTGGATGTTGGTGTTTTTTTTTTTTATTTAATTTTTTTTTGACTCTGGTTTATTTTATTTTTAAACAATATAAAGAATGTTTTGCTTCACAGTCGATGATGGTTTTGGTTCGTTGGGTTTTTGGTTTTATTTTTTTGTAACTTTTTTTTTTCAACATGTTGACATTGCAACAGCAACAATAACATGGCCAAAAAAACAACGATTTTTTGGTACTTAAAATTTATGACCTGGAAAGGAAAAAAAATAAAACACAGATATTTGTTTTTTTTTTTTTTTTAACAGATTTCACTTTCATTCTCATTTTGATGAATCTTATAAAAGATTGGCCAAATTTTTCATATGAATTGGTATTTCAAAATAATGTGAGAATAAATGCACTGGGTTTTCCACAAGATTTAAGATTTTATATTCATTACATTTTATTTATTTACAATTTCAACTTATGAGGCCATTCATAATCTCTTTCTGTCTTTATTTTAAGGATATTAAGGATACTACTGTAAGTCTTTGTATTTAAAGAACCTTTTTGTATTTTATTTTCCAAAAGGTTCTGGCTTTTTTAAATTAGGTGTCTAAATCAGTTTTGTGGGTGTTTATTTTTGTGTGTGCTAATTTTATTTTTTTATATTTTCACATTTAACATGAATTTGCTATTTAACCTTCGATTTGAGTAATGTCCGAATTTGGTTTGAAAATATTGTGTTGTATTAATTCCATTTCATTGCAAACAATCTTAACGTCTAGACATTATTTAAATTTAAGTACGAAACGTATTTTAAAGGAGATCAAGGTACTACATATACACACCTGTATGGTATTTGTAAAATAGAATTGATTTTTGTGACTGACTTTTTTTTACCGAAAAACAAAAATGCCATAAATATAAATTTTCGTCCTAAAGCTATAAAAGTAATTGATGAGTTTTAAATGAAATATTGTTGTAAAATTTATAGGCTTTGAACAATTATTGTTATTTCAACACTTTGCTAAGATTTAAGGAAAGATAACATCAATTAGACATAAATTTATAATTTTAATTTCTTGTAAGAATTGAGATTTTTTAAATAGATTTTTATGAGATGCTTCTTATACTTTGAGTAAATTATGGGCTCCTAGAATATAAACAGTCGTCCCCTTGTTCCTAGAACGTTATTGATATGTTTATTTCCTGTAATTTATATATATTTTTTTAAATTTTACTATAAATCAAGTGTAAATTTCATTTATTTAAATTAAAAGAAATAGTTAAAGCCTTTGCTTCTCAATCCTAAACAAACATTTGAAAATATTTCATTCTTAATTTTTTTTTTTTTATTCTTCTGTTGACTCATTTTCCTTCTCCACTAAATAAATATTTATTATTAATTTCTTTAAACTTTTTTTTTCAAATTTAAAATGTACCCTTTTTAGTGAAAAAAAAAAAAAAATAAATAAATAAAATAAAATAATTTTTTTTATTATTTTATTATTTCCTTATTTTTTTCTTTTTAACACTAACTGACCCTATTATTTTCTATTGTCTCATTTCAGGTATGTACCAAAATGTCTCTTAAAATTCTTTAAACATTTATTTGTGACACTTGGAAGTGGGTAAACAATAAAAATAACAAAAAAAAAAAAAAAAAAACTTTGTAAGTAATTAAATTTTTCTTTATAACCTCAAATAATAAAAGAATAAAAACAACCTTTAAAATGAATAGTGGTGGAAAGAATGAAGAAAAAAAAAAAAAAAAAACTTAAAATAATTGAATTTTTAATGTGGCGCACATGAAATATGAAATTTTTATTTTGCACAAAAAATGACATAATAAAACTGTCATAACACAAACAATGTGGGATTAAACAGTTTGTGGTAGAGTTTAAAATAAATTTTAAGAAATTTTTAGAGAAAGGCAAGAAACTTTACTTTAAAGATTAAATATTATTTTCATAATAATGTCCTTAATTTTTTGTTTTATTAATATCCTTTCATTCCGTTTCTAATTTATAAGGAGTGAGATCGAAAAAATCTTAAAACACATTTTGCCTCATAACTTTTTTCGGAATCAATATTCAAAATTTTGTTTGATCTAGTTATCATTGAAAAACACTTCATTTATTATTTTTAATAACAACCATGTTAATTTGTCCTTATTTTCATCAAAATAAGTGACGAAAAAGATTTACGTCCTACAAGTTATTAAAAAATTTCAAAAAATCCAAATAGGTCTTACAAATATTTGGCCACAGAATTAAATGGCGTCCGTAAAACCGTTTCTAATGTTATTAAATAGTATCAGGAGAATTTGACTATTGATGTGAAACCTAGTTCGGTAAGAAAAAAGGACCACATGATATTGGTAAGGCCAGAAAATTGAAGGCATATTGAAAGGAACTCCAAACACATCTGGTAGAAAATCTGCTCAGTTTTCTCAGTGCTTCGACTATTTGGTGCGAAAATTTAAAGCTAATGGGAAAGTTGATAACATAAAATGTTCAAAAAATTCCAAACTGGAATTCTGCAAAAAAAAAATTACAAGCCAAAAATAGGACTCGGAATTTAAAACCAAATTTCATACAAAAATACTCAAGCTGTATAATTGACGAAGAAACGTAGGTGCTGGCAGAAACTTCGCAGCTTGTGTCTCAAAAATTTTTATTGCTAATGCTCGAAGCAATGTTGGAGATAAGTTTAAGACCCAAAAGCAGCAAAAATTTCTTACAAAATTCATGGTATGACAAGCTTTTTGCAGTTGCGGCAAAACAGGAAAGTCATTTGATACATTCGGATCTATAAATACCAAAATATGCATAAGGGAATATTTACAAAAAGGACTTCTTCTTTTCTTAAGAAAGCACAACGTGTCCATATATTTTAGGACCCATTTGGTATCATGTCACTACAGTAAGAAAGCTCTGGAGTGGTACCAAATCAATAACATAGTTTTAGTACCAAGAGAGGTAAATTTTCAAAATTGTCCATAGCTTAAACCAGTGGAGAGATATTGAGCTCTTGTGAAAAGTGAATTCAAGAGCACAAAAAAGGTGTCCCAAAATACCGAAGATTTTAACAGAAGATGTGCACACTGTTTCAAAAAAGTGACTGAAGCAACTATCAAATCTCCAAAGAAAGGGTTTTCAAAAATGGTCCATAATTTTATAATTAGTGGTTAGAACCATAAAAGTTATATATTCCTTATGATATACCCCTCGTACACTATAGAGATGAATCTGGATACTTATAACTAGGGGAATCGAAATATCAATGTACATCTTTTTGTCTATTTGGTGACAATAACTTTTCAAAGGCGCCATAATTAAAAGTGATATCTGTTTCACATCATAATTTAAAATAGAACTTTACTACTAATAACACTGGTTGACAAAAAAAGTTTTTTCGTGCTCCTTCAAAAAAAAAAAAAAAAAAATCAGTTTTTTTCCATCAGGTCGAGATTTCTTTTATGGGCGTGTCTAATATTGCGCCCTAAATAAGCCGATTACTCGAATATATTTCACTATAACTCGAGAACGATATACACGATTTATATTAATAATATAATTAAGTCGTTCTACTAACAAATTTGTATCCGCTCAATAGTTTTGGAGATATTTCGAAATATATGTCCAAAAAAATTTTCATGTTAAATTCAAGATTTCTTTTTTTTTACTAAAACTTCTTCTTAAAAGTGAAAACGTTAAAAATGTTTCAGTTTATCATCTTTATTTCAAAGCTGGCAAAACTACGAGTAAATAAAGCCACGTATCATAAAAATTTATGCACAAATCATGATTGCATTCACAGTTAAGTTAGGATACCCATGCGCATACCTACAGTTAAGTGGAGATACACTAGTGGGCAAAAAAGAAAAAGAAAAAATTTTTTTTTTTCGTCTAAATAAAAAAAAAATAGGTGGATTAGATGGAATTTAACGTGCTAAATAAAAATAAGCTTTTACTTATTTTCTATCACGTATCGATTTTTTTTATGGGCATGACTACTATAACCCCGCCTGTAGGCAGTCACACTTGTATAACTCAAGAACGGTTTAAGATATAATAATGGGTGAATATATAGTGAATTAAATTGTCCTTGAACTGAATTTACATAATTTTTTGTCCAGTTTATATTTTCGTAGTTATTCGGTAATTAGTAGCGAAAAAAATAACTCTGAAATTCTTTAGCAAATTAAAAATTTTGTTGACATATCTTAAAGACAATTTTCGTGTGCATCTTTTGGTGTATCATTTATCAAAATCGTATAAACGGTTGTTGAGTTATAGTCTAAATTTGACAGACCATTCTCGAATTTTATAGTGTGAACGTTGAATAAGGTGATGATATTAGTCAATCCCATAAAAAAAAATCAGTACATGATAGAAAAAAAGTGAATGCAGGTTCTTGTTTAACTCGTCAAAATCCACCTAGTCCGCCTATTTTTGTTTCAAGAAAAAATATATATTTTTTTCTCAGTGGTATTTCTACTCAATTGTATGTAACATGGGTATTTTTACTTAACTGTAAATAAAATATATAAATAGATATTGTAAAAGTGTAAGACCCCACAAAGTATATATTTTCTGGGTCCAGGTTAGATTCTGAGTCGTCTAGCTATGTCCGTCCGTCTGTCCGTCTATTGAAAGCAGGATATGGCTCGAACGGGACAACGTAGGGGAACAAAATTTGGCACAAATATTTGTCTTATATAAGGTTATGGGCTAAAAACTAGAAACACAGGGTGTCCATTTCATATTTTTTGCTGATATCTCTTAAACAAAAGCATGTACGACAACTATTTGTATAAATAGTTTGGGGGTCGATATAAACTCGGAAACCGAAAATTGGCGTGGTCCGCCCACTTTACCGCCCATCTCCCATATAAGGTGAAATTGTGTTCAAATAGTTCAAGGACCAATGTAAACTTGGAAACAAAAAATAGGCGTGGTCCGCCCACTTTACCGCCCACCTCCCATAAATTTTAAAAAATAGACGGTAGGTATATAGATTCGGCCGAGCCGAATATAACATTCGCGCTTGTTTTTTTTTTCTGGGTTTTTTTTTTTATTAATGGTAATAATTACACGCGTTACTAAAATGTAATATGTAGCCATTATTTTGTGCATTACTATGGTACTATTCGTATAGCTAATAAATAGCATAAATAGTTATTTTTATTAGACTCAGTCCACTAAAGTTGTTAAAAATGTTTCGGGTTTCCTAATTAAGGCCTGAGAAATTTAGACATTTTATATTTTATAAAATTATTAAAACGTTTAAATAGCTAATAAATTTGGCTAAATTCAATATTTATCCCCTTGAATATGAAAAGTATTTTAATTTCTGCCTTAATTCTTGTTTGTTGTTTATTCTAATATAAAAACTAATTTTAAAATCCTTTAAATATTTTCCTTTTTTTATTAGTAAATAATTTCGTTTCCTAATGTTTTTCCTGCAATTTTCTTGGAACAAAATTACTTAAGTTTACGCTGCATAAGAAAATAATTTTTGTTTTAGTATAAAAACTATAAAAGTTGGCTAACAAGGTAAATATTTAATTGAAATATAAATACAGATTTTCCATCTATTCGCCAACAGCATTATGTAGTTTTTAGATTATAATGAATACTTTTTAAATCTTTTTGGCTGTATACAGCTATCAGCAGCCAGAGAGCAACAGCAGCAACAGAATATAGCTGATTTAGGTCAAAATTTAGTTTTGAAAAGTTTTTTTTTTTTTTAACAAAATAAAACTACTTACAAGTTTCAAGAGTTTATACAAGGAAAATATTAAAACAAGAAAGTTTTTTTTTTTCGGAAAAGAAAACAAATAATGAAATTGACGAAAGTCATATTAAAGAATAAACTTACATAAAGGAATTATATATGTACTTTAAAATAGAAAAGGAAGACATAACATATTTGAAAGTTTTTTAAGAAATAAAAGTTGTAAGGAAATCATAGCATTAAAACTATTTAAAATATCATATATAGTACATAGTTTAAATAAAAGATTACTAATTAGCAAGAAGTAATAGAGTAAGTAATGAAGAAGGCAGAAAATTAATGCATATAGGAAGCATATAGAAAAGAAATGTAAATTAAAACTTTAGTGTTATTTTTTATTTATATAAATTTGTATTCCGGTTTAGTTGCAATTTATATTTAAGATCTACTTTATTATAAACTATGATCCTCTCCATTAAAGCTTTTTATTAAAATTTCTAATCCAAAAGCTCATGAAATACCTTATTTAACCCAATTTTCTATTTATAACAATTTTATTCCCCATTTTGTCTGTTTCCAGATGTCAATTAAAAACCATTTTCACTTCTCTTTTTTTAATCACTTTAAATAAATTTGACTTTTAGCTTCAAAATTTCAGCTTCGTTTAAGCTAAAACAGCAAAAATACCTAAATGGCAGGTGGAATGATGTTGGAGGGAAACATACATACAAAAAGCTTGTTGAATTTCATATTATTTCAGCTTAATATTTTTTTGCATTTCCACCAAGTAAGATTTGTATTTTCCATTGATATTTCTACTCTACTTTTTTCCAATTAACTTAATTGATCCCTCGTTTTTTTATTTCCATTTTTTTTTTAATATTTCGGGAATGGAATTTTTATGAATGTGATTTTTTTTTTTTATTTAAGCTTTTAAGTTTTGTTTGTTGAAGGAGCAATTTCTATTTATTCTTTTTGTGTTATTTTTTTTATATTTTTTCAATTGATTTTTTTTTATTATTATTTCTCTTTACCTTCTTGCCAATCAATTGATTTCAATTGTTAGTTATTGATGAGTAATATTTTTCCAATGCGAACATTTATGACTGTGGCTGGTACAGCACTACAATCGCTATAAAAATCCTCAAGGATTTTAGATGAAGAAAGAACAAAGAAGAAAATCATTAAAGGTTTTATAGATTTAAAGAAATTAAAAGGAATTTCTTTTAAGTCTTTTAAGGAGAAAAAGTCTTAAAAAAATTAAATAAATAAATTGAATTTATATTTAATATTAAAAATTAAATAATATTTTGATTTATGTTTTAAATTTAAAACATAAACTTTTAAAGTAAATTTTTTAATTAAAAAAAAAAAAAAAAATATTTTAGTCTGAAAAATAAAATAAATTTCTTTGAATTTCCTTTATCCTTATTAAGTTTTGTTATTTTTATCTGCTCTCTCTTTCTCCTTTTAGTTATTATCATAATTTTATTTATTTAATTGTTCTTAATAAGAAATTTAATTAAAAATGTTGTTCTTTATAACATTTTCCACAAAAATAAAAGATAATCCCTTCAATTATAATCTATAATCTTTAAGTTTCAGTCAATACCATATTTATTTCTTCCTTTTCATTTATTCAATTCAAACTTCTTTATGCGTTTTTCTTTCTTTTTCTGTAAATTAGTAAAAATAAAAATGCTGGTTTAATTTTTTCTGCAGACTTTTATGATAAATATTTGCAATATTTTTAAGGATTGTGTTAAAATAGTAGCAGCTTTAATCCTGTATAGCAAAATTGTTGAAGCTGCATAAGAAATGTGATGGTTGCATATTTTGTTTAAGTTATTACTTAAAAAGGGAAAATATAAAAAAATAATTGATTATTCTAATCTTTAACTTTTTGCTGGAATTAGAAAATATTTAAACTATTAAAAAAAATAGTGTTATGTGGGTACAATATCACTAAAATATCGCAATAACATTTATCTTGCTCATGAGCCTTAAAATAGGCTACATATATTTTTTTAAATGCTGCCTAAAAGTTCAGCATAAATATTCTGAAACTCACTCACACAAGCTTAAACATATTAACTCATCCTTAATATGTATTAAATATTTTTTTCCTATTTAAATATTTAATATAAATATTTAATAAATCAATTTTACAATTTGGTGTTGACAATTTAAAAGTTTATGGCTGTTAAATTAATGAATATTTTCAGCTGTCATAACTTGTGACTTGTGTCATAAAAATGTGAATTAAAAAGATAGTTTATAGCCCGTACTATAGTCTAGTCTACAATCCAGACAATAGTGTAGTCTATAGCCTATACTATAGTATCTTCTATAGCCCATAATATTTTATAGCCCAGACTATAGATTATTCTATAGTCCAGTCTATAGATTTGTTTATAGTCTAGACTATAGATTATTCTATAGTCCAGACTATAGATAAGCTATAGACGAAACTGTAATTAAGTCTACAGTTCAGATTAAAATATAGTCTATAGACGAGACTATAGTTTAGTTTATAGTCGCGACTATAGTTTAGTCTATATTCGAGACTATATTTTAGTCTATATTCGAGACTATAATTTAGTCTATAGTCGATACTATAATTTAGTCTATAATCGATACTATAGTTTAGTCTATATTTGAGACTATAGTTTAGTCTATAGTCAAGACTATAGTTTAGTCTATAGTCGAGGCTATAGTTTAGTCTATAGTCGAGACTATAGTCTATATTTGAGACTATAGTTTAGTCTATATTCAAGAGTATAGTTCAGATTATAGTTCAGTCTATAGTAGAAACTATAGTTTAGTCTATATTTGAGACTATAGTTTGGTCTAGTTTAGTCTATATTTGAGACTGTAGTTCAGTTTATAGTCGAGACTATAGCCTATATTTGAGACTATAGTTTAGTCTATATTCGAGAGTATAGTTCAGATTATAGTTTAGTCTATAGTCGAGACTGTAGTTTAGTCTATAGTCGAGATTATAGTTTAGTCTATATTTGAGACTACAGTTTAGTCTATAGTCGAGACTATAGTTTAGTCTATAGTCAAGACTATAGTTTAGTCTATATTTAAGACTATAGTTTAGTCTATAGTCGAGACTATAGTCAACACCAAATATATGAGACTATATTTTAGTCTATATTCGAAACTATAGTTTAGTCTACAGTCGAGACTATAGTTTAGTCTATATTCGAAACTATAGTTTAGTCTACAGTCGAGACTATAGTTTAGTCTATAGTCAAGACTATAGTTTAGTCTATATTCGATACTATAGTTTAGTCTATATTCGAGACTATAGTTTAGTCTATATTTGAGACTATAGTTTAGTCTATATTTGAGACTATAGTTTAGTCTATAGTCGAGACTATAGTCAACACCAAATATATGAGACTATATTTTAGTCTATATTCGAAACTATAGTTTAGTCTATATTCGAGACTATAATTTAGTCTATATTTGAGACTATATTTTAGTCTATATTTGAGACTATAGTTTAGTCTATAGTCAAGACTATGGTTTAGTCTATATTCGAGACTATAGTATAGTCTATATTCGAGACTATAGTATAGTCTATATTTGAGACTATAGTTTAGCCTATAGTTTAGTCTATAGTCGAGACTATAGTTTAGTCTATATTTGAGACTATAGTTTATTCTATATACGAGAATATATTTTAGTCTATATTCCAGACTATAGTGTAGTCTATATTCGAGGGTATAGTTTAATATGTTGTTCAGATTATAGTTTAGTCTATAGTCCAGATTATATTTTAGTTTATAGTCGAAACTATAGTTTAGTCTATATTCTATTCTATAGTCCAGACTATAGTCTATTTTATAGTCCAGACTATTTTATAGTCCAAAAGAGAGTCTATTCTATAGTCCATACTATATAGTCTATTCTATATTCCAGGCTATAAAGTCTATTCTATAGTCCAGGGTATATAGTCTATTCTATATTCCAGACTTTATAGTCTAGTCTACAGTATCGCCTTCTGGTCTTTAATATTGCCTGTAGCTAGTTTGATTTGTGATTAGCTTGATGTGAATTCATATTACACCTTCTGAATTAGTTTATTGATAGTTGTATAAAATTAAAAAGTTTTGAAAGGCGTTAGACACTTCCTGTTAACTTTTTAACGTTGTTTAGTTTTAAGCATAAATATACATAAATTATAATTTTCATAATCCTACATATTATTTCCTTTAGTTGTTCTTTCTTTTAACTTTGAAGCCTGCGTAATAAATTACTTTAATATAACTTTTTCCCTACTTCCTACGCTATTTTCCTACAGAATTTTAGTTTTCTACAAGCAGAATTACTGTTAAAGTTAGTGACACGCATAGTCCTTGTTCTTTTTTTTTTCCCCTCCTTAAACACATCATGAAATCATGCTTCCAGCCGCCTGGCACTAGACAACTAACTGCCAATGAAGTAGAAAAAGAAATTAGTGTAATTTTTGTATAAAATTCAAAGCAAAAAAAAAAAAAAAAAAAAAAAAAAGAGTAATTGAGCTAAAGAAGAAAATGGCTAAAATACTAAAATTACAAAAAGTTTATACCTTTTTTTCTGGTGTCTGTTATGATCACGCTTTAAAGGCGTAATAATGGCAGCAGAATAAAAACATAAAAAAACCTTAAAGTGATAACTTTATAGAACACAGGAAAAAAAAGTAAGATTACATGAGAAGACATAGAAAAAAAGTAGACTAAAGGAAAAAGTTGGTCTAAACTGTTCAACTTTTTTCTTTATTTTTTGTAAAGGCACAATTAAAGCTTTTAATTGAAGTTTAATAGAAAAGTTTAATTGAACATTTCAATTAAATTAAAAACAAGTCAGGCGAACAGACAACAAGCCATTGGTTAGCATTAAATAGTGATGGGTGGTTGTAAGAAAGCTGTCTAGGAAATCAATCAAATTTAGTATAGCGTTATAGAATTTCAAAGAAATTATTAGCAAGAAATAATGAAATTTTATAGGTCTAATGAAGAGGAAGTGATTAAAAGGAAAAAAGAAAAATTACAATTTTATCTGTAAGATTTTTTTTTTTTTTTTTTAGAATTAAGAACATAATTTTAAAATACTGAAACTTAAAAAATATTTACTTTAAAAAAATTCCCATTTTACCTTTAAAAAAATTAATTTAATTAAATTCGTTTTAAAAATAATTTACTGTTTCCATATTTATTAAAATTTTAATATAAAACAATAAAATAATACATCATTGTGTTTAATATTTACTTTTATTTCATGAAAAATTTTATTATTTTTGTTCCACAAGTTAAACATGAAATTTCTTGTAATAAAAAATTGCCAAAAATAAAGTAAAACTTTCGATATGATTGTTGTATTCCCAGAATTATTAAAAAACTTCTGTTAAAAATATAGTAAATTTTGTAAATGAATTTTTTTTTATTATTTTTTTTTTTTTAGTTTTATATTAAAATAATTTTTCACAACACTACACCATTTCCAGTTGTATTTCAGAAGTTTCTACTTATATTTTAGAAATTTATATTTCAGAAATTTCTATTTATAGTTCTGAATTTTCTATTTGTAGTTTAAAAGTTCTAAATGTAGTTTAGAAGTTTACATTTGCATTTCAGAAATTATCAACTTCTATTTAAGAAATTTACAAGTGTGTTTCAACATTTTCTAATTGTATTTCCGAAGTTTCCAAATACATTTTGGAACATTAAACATATAATTTCTGTAGAAAATTATGAAAAGATATACAAATGAAAATTTCTTAAATAGAATTTTTAAAATTTCTGAAATGCAAATGTAAGCTTCTAAACAACATTTAGAATTTTCTAAACTACAAATAGAAAAATCTGTACTACAAATAGAAATTTTTGAAATATAAATGGAAGCTTCTAAAATATAAATAGAAATTACTGAAATACAACTGGAAATGGTGTAGATTTGAGAAAATTTCTGAAAAAAAAATAATAAATAATAATAATAATTACATTTTTAAATTTGTACCATATATTTTAGTGATATGAGTAAAAAATGAAAAAATAAAAACACTTTAATGAAATACATTTTCAAGTTTCCATTTATGTGACAGATCTGGAAAAAGTGGTTTGCACCCGATTTAGAATACATGAGTGTATCCGAAACTGCATTCTCTTTAGAAGTAAATTCTAGCTAGAATTGAAATATCTAAAACTCAGTAGAGTCTAGGCTTACTATAATTGGCGAATTAGACTTGTTTTCATCTTTAGTATTTTTTCTATAAAGATATATTTCAGAAGATTTTTATTTTGAAGAGAAATAGTAATAAATTATTAAAAAAAATATATAAACCCAATATGAGTGTCAAATGATAGCTATGAGTTCCTGCAATATAACAAAAGTTTTAATTTCAATGTTTCACAACAAAATGTAAACAAAAAATCATTTATATAAAGTATGTAATTAAGTAATAAATGTAATATTACAGTATTAAATTTTCAGAAAGATATTTACTTTACATTTTTGTATCGGAACATTTAAATAGAAAATATTATATTGGGGTTCGTAGCTTTCATTTGACACCCATATTGGATTAATATAATCTTCGTAAATATTTTATAATATTTTTAAAAATTGTACGTCTTTCGAACATTTTTAAATTTAAATAAATTTGTTTTGTCATGGATGGTCTCTAGTTTTATACATATAACGATTTTTATACCCTACACCACCATAGGTGGTTGGGGTATAATGCGTTTGTTCTGATGTTTGTAACGCATAGAAAACGTTATCCAACATCCATCTTAAAGTATACCAATCGACTCAGAATCAATCACCTTTTAAATCGATCTAACGATGTCCGTCCGTCTGTCTGGCTGGCTGTCCATGTAAACCTTGTGCAAAAAGTACAGATCGCAATTTGGAAGATAATTCAATGAAATTTGGAACATGGGACTTTTATAATACAGATACGAAGCCTATTAAAATTAGTTGTGATCGGTCCATTATTTCACCTAGCCTCCATACAAATGTCCCCCCGGAATTGAGTTTCAACACTTAAGAATGCCTTAAAAATAAGAATATTTTAATGAAATTCGGTGCAAAGAACTTTTATAGTACAAGTATTAATCTTTGTAGCAAATTTTATGAAGATCAGTCCATGATTAACCGCAGCTCTCTTATAAACCCCTGTTCCAAAAATCACTTTAACGTACATAAGTCCCATACTAATGTTAGTATAAAGTTAATATAGTTTTATATAAGTAGAAACAACATTGCAAGTAGAAACAACATTTGTATATTTTATTTTACATTTAGTAAAAGTGTTGGTCTAATATAAGTCCCCTTCCCGAAATTTTATGGTCATACATAATGGTGTAGGGTATCATATGGTCGGTCTTGACCGACTATACAATTTTTTCTCGTTTCGTATGTTACAATGATTTTTATAGGCTGATGTACATTTGAAAATAAATAGTAAAAGGTAACATTTTCAATAGGATATTTTACATAGTTTTTTTGCTGCAACATTTAAATAATAAATTTTATAATATTGCAGGCATTCTTAGCTTTCAATTGACACCCATATTGGGTTGATATAATGTTCGTAAATATTTTACAAATTTATTTAAAAGTGTGTATCCTTTGAAACTTTGTAGTCCTTTTTAGAGAAAATTTGACGTCTTATAGAAAAACTGAGTACGCAGTTTTACTACGTATGGTCTCTAGTTTTGTGCGTATATGATTTTTTCATGTGTTAGAATTAATACCACACAGTTTTATACTTCTAATACAGATTAATTTGTAAAATATTTAATGGATTCACTCAGAGACCATTGTGTTGCCCTATTACACTGTATAGGTGCCTAGAGTGCCCGATTCCTATGGAACCGCCTTTTATTCCATAATGCTCAGTGATTTATCTCCTGGACTATTTGGATTCTGGAAAAAAAATGTCAGTCACTCATACAAAAAAGTTGTATTGCCTACTATTTATTTATTTATTTATTTATTCAACTTGTTAAAAAAATTAATTGTGTTTTCTGATAGATTTTATACTAAACTTAATATATTTTGGTATTAGTTTATATACCTCTGAGGCAACTTAAAAACTATAATTATTTTTTCAATACTTATCAAGTATAAATGCAAAAACAATTACTTTTTTATATACATATCTACCTACAGTATACATATACATAAGTTTACATAAATACATATAAGCAGTTTATGTGTATGTGTAGTATACATGTGTATTGACCACTATAAAAGTTTAATTGAGTTGTTGATGGCCCTAAGAGACCAACCCTCCTTCCTAATAATAACTAGACCAATAAACAACCAAAGTACTAAACTAAAAAGTACATTTATTTTTATATGATGTACAGAGCCATGATGAGGATTTAGGGATTAAAAATAAATGTTATAAATCTTATGAACAAATTCAGGAATAATATATTTTGATTTAACACTGTTTCCAATAAAAAGCGAAAAAGAAATCCATAACTACTTTCTTACTTTTATTAATTAAATTTTTAGTAAACTGAACAAAAATATTTATAGATTGCTGTATTATAAATTATGTCAAATATTTATAATACAGCAATCTATCGTGTAAAATATGCATATTTTTAAAAACTAAACTTAATAATTGTTTAATTATTTATTTTTGCTTATATACAATAATACCTGTAATTTATTTTTACCTTAAATTTTTTTTTGGAAATAGTTTTCATCTTAATAGATTTTACTCTATGGAAATAAAATTAAATAAAATAAATCACTACAATAAATTATAGTATTAAATCATAAATTTATGGCCAATAGCACAAGAAAAAATAAAATCCCAATAAAAACTAAATAAATAGAAATAAAATCTTTTTCTTGTAAGTTAATAAAACTATAGAAAAGATTTTTGTTTCCTTGCAGAAACAAAATAAGTTCAGAATTAAAATAACAACAAAAGTAAACACAAAAAAGGAAAACAAGAAAATATTACAAAATAATCAGTAAAAAGTTAAGAAACAATAATACTAACTAACTGACTGACGATATGGCCTTTAGGTCATTTATTTTGTAAAACTAAACAAATCGTCTTAAACGAGAAAAAGTTCTTTTTACATAACCTTCGACAAAACAAAATGGCACATAATAGAATTACAAATTTAACTCCTTTTTTGCTCATGTAAACCCAAAACTACTACTACTATTTATTCCCTGAAGTAAACTAAATGTGTAGAAATATAAATTTCAATACAAATTTTGTGTACTTAAGGAATATTATTTAGTTAATGTAAATATAAATATAAAATGAACAGCATACGAGTGTTTGAGTGTTTACTAGGGGATATTGAATGGGATATATATTTTAGGGTGTATTTAAGGTTCCCTATTGGTTAGAAATGACAAATAAATAACAGAGAAGGAGTAAATGAACAATATATTGTTTTGCATAGTGTAATATATAACTTGAGAAGAACACTGGAAGAAAAATGTTTTATAGTTACATTAAAAATAAAATTAAAATATTGTGAAATTCTGATTATTTTCATAAAATATGTTCCTTTATCTATATTTTCTACATAATTTCCTATTCGTAGAAAATTTTCTATCAATAAATCTCCTTTTTACAGGGAATTTTCGACAACTTTCCATTTTATAGGAATTTTTCGATAAATTTTCTTTTTATAGGAAGTTTTCTATAAATTTCCTTTTTATGGGAGGTTTTCCATAAATTTCCTTTTTGTAGGAAATTTTCGATAAATTTCCTTTTTATAGGAAGTTTTACATAAATTTCCTTTTTATAAGAAGTTTTTAATAAATTTCCTTTTTGTAGGAAATTTTCGATAAATTTCCTTTTTATAGGAAATTTTCGATAAATTTTCTTTTTATAGGAAGTTTTCGATAAATTTGCTTTTTATAGAAAGTTTTCGATAAATTTCCTTTTTAAAGGAAGTTTTCGATAAATTTCCTTTTTATAAAAAATTTTCGATAAATTTCCTTTTTATAGGAAATTTTCGATAAATTTCCTTTTTATAGGAAATTTTCGATAAATTTCCTTTTTATAGGAAATTTTCGATAAAATTTCTTTTTATAGGAAATTTTCGATAAAATTTCTTTTTATAGGAAATTTTCCGTAAATTTCCTTTTTATAGGAAATTTTCTATAAATTTATTTTTTTTATATGAAATTTTCGATAAATTTCTTTCCTTTTTATAGGAAGTTTTCGATAAATTTCCTATTAAAAGGAAGTTTTCGATAAATTTCCTTATGGGAAATTTTCGATAAATTTCCTCTTTATGGGAAATTTTCGATAAATTTCTTTTTTATAGAAAATCTTTGGATAAATGTCTTTTTTTATAGGAAATTTTCAATAATTTTTTTTTTTTTTATAGGAAATTTTCGTTAAATTTTCTTTTTATAGGAAAGTCGATAATTTTTTTTTTTTATAAGAAGTTTTCGAAAATTTCCTTTTTATAGGAAGTTTTCGATAAATTTCCTTTTTATAGGAAGTTTTCAATAAATTTCATTTTTGTAGGAAGTTCGACAAATTTCCTTTTTATAAAAAAACTTCGATAAATTTCCGTTTTATAGAAAAGTTTCGATAAAATTCCTTTTTATATGAAGTTTTTAATAAATTTCCTTTTTTGTAGGAAATCTTCCATAAATTTCCACTTTATAGGATATTTTCGATAAATATCCTTTTCATAGTATATTTTCGATAAATTTTCTTTTTATAGGGTTTTCGATAAATTTCCTTTTTATAAAAAATTTTCGATAAATTTCCTTTTTATAGAAAAGTTTCGATAAATTCCCTTTTTATAGGAAAGTTTCGATAAATTTCCTTTTTATAGGGAATTTTCGATAAATTTCCTTTTTATAGGAAATTTTCGATAAATTGCCTTTTTATAGGAAATTTTCGATAAATTTCCTTTTTATAAGAAGTTTTCGATAAATTTTCTTTTTATAGGAAGTTTTTGATAAATTTCCTTTTTATAGGAAGTTTTCGATAAATTTCCTTTTTATAGGAAGATTTCGATAAATTTCCTTTTTATAGGAAGTTTTCGATAAATTTCCTTTTTATAAAAAATTTTCGATAAATTTCCTTTTTATAGAAGTTTTCGATAAATTTCCTTTTTATAGGAAGATTTCGATAAATTTCCTTTTTATAGGAAATTTTCGATAAATTTCCTTTTTATAGGATAAATTCGATAAATTTCCTTTTTATAGGAAGTTTTCGATAAATTTCCTTTTTATAAAAAATTTTCGATAAATTTCCTTTTTATAGGATAAATTCGATAAATTTCCTTTTTATAGGAAGTTTTCGATAAATTTCCTTTTTATAGGAAGTTTTCGATAAATTTCCTTTTTATATGAAGTTTTCGATAAATTTCCTTTTTATAGGAAGTTTTCGATAAATTTCCTTTTTATAAAAAATTTTCGATAAATTTCCTTTTTATAGGATAAATTCGATAAATTTCCTTTTTATAGGAAAGTTTCGATAAATCTCCTTTTTATAGGATTTTTTTCTTTTTATAGGAAAGTTTCGATAAATTTCCTTTTTATAGGGAATTTTCGATAAATTTCCTTTTTATAGGATAAATTCGATAAATTTCCTTTTTATAGGAAGTTTTTAATAAATTTCCTTTTTATAAAAAAGTTTCGATAAATTTTCTTTTTATAGGAAGTTTTTGATAAATTTCCTTTTTATAGGAAGTTTTCGATAAATTTCCTTTTTATAGGAAGATTTCGATAAATTTCCTTTTTATAGGAAGTTTTCGATAAATTTCCTTTTTATAAAAAATTTTCGATAAATTTCCTTTTTATAGAAGTTTTCGATAAATTTCCTTTTTATAGGAAGATTTCGATAAATTTCCTTTTTATAGGAAATTTTCGATAAATTTTCTTTTTATAGAAATTTTTCGATAAATTTCCTTTTTATGGGAAGTTTTCGATAAATTTACTTTTTATAGGAAGTTTTTGATAAATTTCCTTTTTATAGGAAGTTCGATAAATTTCCGTTTTATAGGAAGATTTCGATAAATTTCCTTTTTATAAAAAATTTTCGATAAATTTCCTTTTTATAGAAGTTTTCGATAAATTTCCTTTTTATAGGAAGATTTCGATAAATTTCCTTTTTATAGGAAATTTTCGATAAATTTTCTTTTTATAGAAATTTTTCGATAAATTTCCTTTTTATGGGAAGTTTTCGATAAATTTCTTTTTATAGGAAGTTTTTGATAAATTTCCTTTTTATAGGAAGTTCGATAAATTTCCGTTTTATTAAAAAACTTCGATAAATTTCCTTTTTAGAAGAAGTTTTCGATAAATTTCTTTTTTATAAAAAATTTTCGATAAATTTTGATTTCCTTATTTTTTTATAGGGAATTTTCGATAGTTTTTGTTAAAACAATAACTACGATTATATAGAATTAACTTCTCTTCTTTCTCTACTTTAAAGAATTGTAGAAGCAAGAAGTTAAAAAAATAATTTAATCATTTAAACTCACTTTATATATCGTATGATTTGTTTTTGTATTTAATTTTTGTTTTCATTCTCTTAAATCATGGAAGAGAATGAAATGGCGTAATATGATTGAAATAGTGGCTGAAAATTTACAGCTTTGTTGCATAGTCAGAAGTAGCAATAAATTTTTATTTCAAAACAATATCCTGCATTAATTCAGTTCTTTTCTTTTTTCAATTTTAAAACGCCTTAATTTCTCTTCATGTATTTGTATACAAATCTATATAAGTGTGTATATTTTAAGTCCCAGGTGTATTGAACAAGTTGAATATTTATATACTGATTTCATTTGATTTTTTTTATTTCGCTCAATTTTTTCTTATTTATCCTTTTTTGTTTTTACATATTTTTATTTGTTATTTGCTCTTTCTCTTTCTTGTAATAATATAAAACTTTAATGAAAACATTTCATAGCAAATAAATCAACAAAGGAGAATATTTAAGATATTTTTCGCTTTTTTTATTGTTATTCAGCAGAATAAATAGTGCCAGAGTCAGAGAAATAATAAATTGAGCCTTAACCTAAAAAAATGGGCATTTCGAAAAACAATGGAAAATGTATTTCGTATTTTAGTTTTTGCATTCATATTGATTCACAGATTTTATTGTAGCTATTATTTATTTTAGCATATTTTTTGTTTGTTACATTCACTAGAGTAAAAATTATTTAAGTTCAAATAATTCGATTATCCTAGCAATCAATTTTTTTCTTTTAATACTAAAATTTATTACAGTTATTCCTGTATTGCAATTTAGTTAGGATTTTTTTTAGATTCACCTTTTTTTTTATTGATTTTGAGAATTTGCTTTAATAAATTTTATACGAATTTATAAAATTGCTGCTAAATTTAGAAATAGTATTGACAAACTGCTAATATTTAATAATTTTTTTCTCAATATTTCTTTTTATCTATATTTTATTTTTTAATTTATTATCTTAATTTCTTATTAAAAAATTATTAAATTTATTTTTTTTTTTTATAAAATTAGATATTTTTTAATGATTTATTATTGTTTGATCAAATGAAACATGTTGTTTTCTTAGTAAATATTCTTTTTTGACGTCATTAAATGCGTTATTCTGTTCTCCAGTGTGTTTGGTATCTATCACTTAATGTGAATTTTAAATAAAAAAAAAAAAAAAAAATACACATTAAAAAACTTTTACGAAACGATGTCATGTCATGTGAATGAATTAAAGAAAAACATTGTTTATTTTCTTTTTAAACGTTAATAATGTTTTTCCGAAACGAATTAAAAAAAAAAATCTAAATTACTCACAAAGTGGGATTTTTTTATTATTAAATGAAAATAAACAAAAATAGATATGTTTGGAGTTTATTTATGATATAAACATATTTTTTATTATTAATTGGTGCTACTAAGGGGAAGGAATTACAATGTGGGGCAAAATTTAAAAATTGAATACGAAAATTTTTATAAATAGGGAATTTATCAAAAATTTTTTACAGAAAGAAATTTTATCGAAAATTTTACATAATTACAACTAAGAAAATTTTCGATGTTTTTATTTGTAAATAATTTTCGATAATATAGGAAATTTTCGATAAATATCTTTATATTTTTATTTTCGATAAATGTTTTTTTATAGAAAATTTTCGATAAATTTCCTTTTTATAGAAAATTTTCGATAAATTTTCTTTTTATTTATAATTTTATAATTTTCGATAAATTTCCTTTTAATAGGAAATTTTCGATAATTTTTTTTTTTATAGAAAATTTTCAATAAATTTTCTTTTTATAGGATTTTTTCCTTTTTATAGGAAGTTTTCGATAAATATCCTTTTTATAGGAAATTTTCGATAAATTTCCATTTTGTAGCAAATTTTCGATAAATTTCTTTTTTATAGGAAATTTTCGATAAATTTCCTTTTTATAGGAAATTTTCTTTTTATAGTATTTTTTCCTTTTTATAGGAAATTTTTGATAATTATCCTTTTTATAGGAAATTTTCGATAAATTTCCATTTTGAAGCAAATTTTCGATAAATTTCCTTTTGATAGGAAATTTTAGATAACATTCCTTTTTATAGGAAATTTTCGATAAATTTTCTTTTTATAGAAAATTTTCGATAAATATCATTTTTATAGGAAATTTTCGATAAATATCCTTTTTATGCAAAATTTTCGATTAATATCCTTTTTATAGGAGATTTTCGATAAATCACTAAAAAGGAAATTTTCGATAAATTTTCTTTTTATAGGAAATTTTCGATAAATTTTCTTTTTATAGGATTTTTTCCTTTTTATAACAAATTTTCAATAAATTTCCTTTTTATAGTTAATTTTCGATAAATTTTCTTTCTGTAGGAAATTTTCAGTAAACATCTTTTTTAAAAGAAAATTTTCGGTAAATTTCCTTTTGATAGGAAATTTTAGGTAAATTTCCTTTTGATAGGAAATTTTAGGTAAATTTCCTTTTGATAGGAAATTTTATGTAAATTTCCTTTTGATAGGAGATTTATCGAAAATTTTATAGAATTTTTTCCATTTTATATTTTGATAAATTTCCTTTTTATATGAGATTTTCGATTAATATCCTTTTTATAGGAAATATTCGATAAATTTTCGATAAATTTCCCTTTAGTAGGAAATTTTTGATAAATTTCCCTTTGATAGGAAATTCTCGATAAATTTCCCTCTGATAGGAAATTTTCGATAAATATCCCATTTTATTGGAAACTCGACAAATTTTCTCGTTGTAGAACATTTTCGATAAATTTCCTTTTTATAGGAAATTTTGATAAATTTTCCTTTGATAGGAAATTTTCAATAAAATTTTTCATAAATTTTCTTTTGATATGAAATTTTTGATCAATTTAATTTTGATATGAAATTTTCAATTAATTTCCTTTTGATAGGAATTTTCGTTAAATTTCCCTTTGATAGGAAATTTTCGATATATTTCCCTTTGACATAAATTTTTGATAAATTTCCTTTTTATAGTAAATTTTAGATAAATTTCCTTTTTATAGGAAATTTTCGATAAATTTTCTTTTTATGGGAAATTTTCGATAAATTTCTTTTTATACAAAATGTTCGATAAATTTCTTTTTTATGGAAAATGTTCGATATATGCTCTCGATAAATTTCCTTTTTATAGGAAATTTTCGATAAATTTCCTTTTGATATGAAATTTTCGATAAGTTTCCTTTTGATATGAAATTTTCGATGAATTTCCTGTTGATACGAAAATTTCGATAGATTTTTGATAAATTTCCTTCTTATAAGAAAAAAAAATCGGTAAATTGATAGTAAATTTTCGGTAAATTTTCTTTTGATAGAAAATTTTCCATAAATTTCATTTTTATACGAAAATTTCGATAGATTTTCGGTAAATTTCCTTCTTGCAAAAAAATTTTCGCTAAATTTCCTTTTTATAGGAAATTTTCGATAAATTTTGTTTTTATAGGAAATTTTTTATAGTAAATTGTTAATATGTTCTCTTTTCATGGGAAATTTTCGATAAAAGTTAAGTGATAATGTTTTCTTTTTTAATTGGAATCAATCGGAAAGTATTCATTTTATTGAAATATGGAGAACTTTTTGAAGTTTTTTCTTAATAAGTTATTTTTGTTTTATAGAAATTTTTCGATAAATTTCATATTAAGAGAACATTTTTGATAAATTTCTTGTTTATAGAAAATTTTTGATAAATGTCTCACAATATTTCTCATTTATAGCAAATTTTCGAATAACTTCTAATTTCTAGAAAATTTTTGATAAATTTTCTTTCTTTATAGAAAATTTTCGATAGATTTCCTAATTTTTCGACAATTTTTCTTTTTATAGAACTTTATAAATTCGTCTTTCGTTCATTATTCGTTCGAATAAGCAAAGAATGGAAAAATAGATTTGCCAAAATAATAAAAATATAAAATTTTGTTACATCTTAACTAAACTCCAATAATTGACAACTCTATTATGTACATATTCTTTGTATTGAAATTAATTTACCCAAAAGTATGCTTTAGAAAATGTAAATCATATAACCTACTTACAAGTAACAAAAACCGAAAACATTCGAAATTTAAATTATAATTCTATTTTAATTTGCATCAAAAAATATTATTTATTTATACCATTATTATTCTTTGGATTTTGATTGCATTATTATTGAATTTAATTAAGTCTTGCCCCCTTAAAGTATGCTTCAAAAACATAATATTTTATAAGCAACTCAAAAAATGCTTTGTTCAAAAACAAACAAGCAAATAACAGACTATAACAATAAATTAAATGAATTCAATAATAATAAAAAATAAAAAATAAATGAAATAAAGACATGCAAAAATGTTTTATTAAAATATTTTTTTTCTTCTTTATTATTAAAATCACAAATTCTTGATAAACAAGAAAAACAAATTGGAAAAAAATAAATATTTATGCATGTTAATACCAAAAATAAATTATGTTGTTAGAGTTTTTAAGTACTAAACACAAAGAAATGATATTGAAAATAGTGAGTCCATAAAGTAACCAAAACTATAAAATAATACATAGTAGTAATAAATATTAAAAGTAAATATATTGAGATACTACATATGTTGCTTTTATTACTATTACTTTTTTATGTTTTTTTATTTTTTTAAGTTATAAAAAAACAAACAATCAAAAATAGTATTGAAATCAAACTTTGTCGCCTTCTGTTAGCTATCAACAGTTAAAAACTTAAACTTTTGCAACATACGTTTGCTTAAGGACAAAAGTCGTGCAAGAAATATTTAAAAAAAATATATAAACTTAAACAAGGACTGCTGCAAGTAAAACAACAATAATAAATCGTAACAGTTGTAGAAGACTATATACATACTCTATGAAACAGACAATTTAGGGTTTGCCATTGATGAAATACTTAGTTTTACTCTTGTCAAGGGATGTTTTACATTCTAATATAACATTTAGGTAGGAGATTTAAGCAATAAAACTACGAAATTAAATTATATCTAACTGATTCCATTTTTTCAGTTCCAAATATTTGAAAACAAAAATTCTCCATGCATTTCTTTTCTACTGCAAACCCATTTTTAAACTCCATTACAGGAATATATTTGCTTTTTAAAGTAAAAAGTTTCCATACAACTACTATCAGCAACCACTCTCACAAATGCTGTTGCTGGCATTGGCCTGTTTGAGAAATGACAACAATAATAACTGTTGTTTCAGTTCAGTTATTGCGTTGGACTCCACGTAAAATGGCAACCCAACTAATAGCTATAAAACAACTTTTAACAAATGATTACTACACCCTATAATAGATGTATTTATAAGGGCAAAAAATATATTTCTTTAGCTATCTTTATATATTCCAAGCGATTCAAAATCCTTTAGTGAACTAATTTAACAACGTCCGTCGATGCGTCTTTGCATCTAAATTTTTAAACTCGATTAAGCCCGATTTTGAGATGACAATAATTTAGCGTGTAGCCACCATGAACCTTACCTTGCGGATCCAACTCAATCTACCAAAGGAAAAAAATTTAAAACTATAAAAAAATCACCAAAATTAATAAACGCCATATTGAAAAATATCTCCAATATACAAAAAAATAAAAAAATCTAAAATGAATAAAAATAACAAAATCTAAAATTCATAAAATCGCCAAAACGCATAAAATTCTGGCACGAAATACAAAATCGCCAAAATACAATTGTCAAAATAAAGAGTCGGCAAAACGGAAAAACGCCATTATAAAAATAACATAAAATTGCCCAAAGGGAAAAAATCATCAAAAAATAAAAAAAAAAAAAAAAAAAAAAAACGACAAACGAAAAAAATTTCCAAGCGGAAAAATTAACCAGAACGAAAAATTGCCAAAATAAAAAAATCGCTAGAATGAAGAAAAACTCTACAAGAACAAAATCTCCAAAACGCAAAATATAAATTTTAAATAAAAAATCGCCGAAACAGAAAACGTTATTATGGAAAAAATTAAAACAATGCTAAAATATCATCAAAAATTAAAAACGTCATAAAGAAAAATATATCCAAAATACAATATCTTTCCAAAAAAAGAAAAAAAAAACGCCAAAATAAATAATAATAAAAAGACGCCAAAACAAACAAAAAAAATAGCATAAATGAAAAATTTCCAAAAACTGATTAAAATAAAAAACCATAACAAAAAAAAAAAAAAAAATGCCAAAATAAAAATTTCCCTAAAAATAAAAAAAAACGCCAAAACACAAAAAAAAAACGCCATTATAAAAAAAACGAAAATTTTCCTGAATAATAAATCCAAAAGGGAAAAAACATCGCCAAAATAAAAAAATATCGAATGAAAAAAAAAACGACAAAATAAAAACTCGCCTAAATGACAAAAGTTTCCAAAAATAACCAAAAAGAAAAAAAACGCCAAAAAAAATAAAAAAATCTCAAAAAAACCGGAAAAACTGTATAATGACAAATAGCAACAAAATATTGTCAAAAGGAAAAAAATCAAAATGAAATAAAATCGCCAAAACGGGAAAAACTCTGAAAAGAAAAAACAAATCGCCAAAATACAAAAATTGAAACAAAAGATCGGGAAAAACTCTAAAACGAAAAAAAAAAAAAACAATTTGACAACATACAAAAAACTCGCCTAAAAGGAATAAAAAAAAAAAACGTCTAGGTTAGGTTCCTTGGTCAGTGTCTCTCCGAGACATCTCACGTGGGTCCATCAATGTCTGGTCCCGTTGTGTTACCCTATGACAGGAAATCAGTGTTAATCCTGCAGTGTTGTTGTCGCACCAAACCATCCGGTTCCTGAAAGGAAGGAGTACAGTGACCTGGGATCAATAGTCGATAAGTCACCCAAATTAAGGACGCTAGATCCTAACAGGTTGGATCTAAGCTGCGATAAAGCTGGACAGTCACAGAGAAGGTGCAATACCGTTTCCTCTTCCGTCTCATCATTACAACTCTTGCAATAGTCATTGAATGGAAGACCCAGTCTCCTGGCATGGATACCCAAGATACAGTGTCCCGTAACAATAGAAGTAACTAATTTCAACTGAGACCGAGATAGCGCAAATATAGAATTCGTCCTAGACTCATCATACCTGGGCCAAATGATTTTAGCTACACGACATGTGGATTCACGTTCCCACATGCGCTGTGCAATACCGAAAATCTCCTGCCGTATTAGCAGTTTACACTGCGTCAATGGTATGCCAACAAGATGGTCAATCATCTCATCGCCGAGACTAGCACCCCTCTTGACAGTCTCATCTGCAATATGATTACCGGGACAATTACTGTGACCCCGGATCCAAACTAGCCTAACATTCGAATGTCTCGCTATCTCATTATTATCTATTCCGAAGTTAACCTTGATGTCGTATAGACACCTGCTAAAGATCTTATAGCTGCCTTACTGTCAGTAAAAATACAAATATCTCCCGATATTTTGTAATACCTCACCCAGTTAGCGACCCGTTTAATAGCGGAAATCTCCGCCTGAATAATACTGCATTCATTCGGCAGTCTAAAAGGTACCCTAATACCATAATCCTCAATATAGAAACCACCCCCAACCCTCCCCATCCGTTTCGATCCATCGGTGTAGATTTTCAGAACAGATGAGTAGTTCTCAGGGTGCCATATATCACCAAAGCCAAAGAATGGTTTCGGAGTACAGTAATCAACATCATTACGAATACACTCGGTGTAGTTCAAAATGCGAGCATAACCATAGTCGCGTCCAAGCCATGGATAGCCTATATTAAGTCTAACCGCAGCATTAAGGTCTATTTGTCTAGCCAGCAAGTCAACTGGTAACCAGTTGATTATAGTGAAGAGGGCCCGAGTCGGCGTGGTATGCAGAGCACCCGTGATAAGGATGGCTATCGACCTGAGTACCTTCATGAAAATATTACGATGAGTTTCCCTTTCCATCGCTTCCCACCATTCCACAACACCATAAAAGAGTATTGGTTTGACCACTGCCTCATATATCCATCGGATACCACTGGGCTTAAGACCCCAATTGTGACCAATGGCCTTCTTGCAGATATAAGTAGCCACTAAGGCCCTATCAGCTCTCGCCCGAATATTGAGACTCCAAGATAGCTTCCTATCAAGAATAGTACCCAGGTATTTAGCACTCTCCGAGAATTTCAGTATAGTGCCGTTTAGTTTAGGTTTTTTTTTTTTATTCCATGAAAATAAGTGATCACAAATTAGTGCCCTTTTTCCATTTGGAGGATTATTTACCTAGATATTAACGATTAAAGATTTTTTTATTTTTCGGACAAAATATCGATTTTTGATATGAAAAACAAGTGATCCCAAATTATGGGCCTTTTTCCATTTGGAGGCTTATTTATTTTAGCTTTCGGTAGTGACTACTACTTACTAGACTTATTCCTGGTAATGAATAATTATTTTTCTCATTTCTTTGACTAGTGGAATAACTAGTTACCAGTAAATAATAAGATTACTTCGATAGAGCGACTGCTTAGCACTTAGAAGGTTGTTGGTTCAACCCTAAACTAAACCGTTCCCGTTCTTTTTAGGAAATTTCTATTGATATGTTAAAACTATTAATAACGCACACAAATTAAACGTATTAATGGCGAAATTAGTAAGACAGTAGTCTTTGAAAATTTTAGCTTGGGTTCAAATCTTAGCTGAGCCAACTTTTTGTTTTTATTTTAATTTTTTTTTTTAGCAATTTTGTAATATTTGATTAACTATTTATTTGTTTAAAATAAGTGAATTCGTGGACATCGCCATATAAAGGTAATGACTTTTTCACCCTCCTTTTGAAAAAAGTAATATGTTGGCTTAAATAAAGTTTTTGCAGGGTGAAAAGAATAATTTTATTCAGCCTCTCTCTACTTTAAAAATTTCAATAGTTCAATAATTTGAAATTGCTGGCGTTTTGTTTTTATATTTACAATAACGGTTAAATATGTTTATGTTGATTATATTATTTTTCAATAATTTTGACGAATTTTCGTAGAATTTTTATAGATAATATTTTTAAATTGGTAAAGAAATTACTACTTACTACTTTACATAAAATTTTTTTAATTTCACGATAGGACATAAATAAGTTTTAATTAAAGGTCTTCATATTGTCCTAGACTAGTGGTAATTACAAGGAAATTTCTCTTCCCTAAGTTCACATGTAATCTTTTAGAGCCTTTTGCAATTAGCTTCACAGCAAAGTCTTACCATAGCCTCCAAAGTGGTGGAAAGAAAAGGAAACAGTTTTGGATTAATAGCATTTAAATGTAAGGGTTATTGTTGGGTATTATTTATTCGTTGCTGACCGGTTATAACTTTTTTTTTTTTTTATTATATTGTTGCTGCTGTAGTTGTACTAGAAATAAATAACCGTTGCCCATTTATACTATATATATTCTATCACCAGAAAAATAAAGAAAAATGATTGTTGCCTGCCTGCCTTATGTTTTAAATTTTTTATGAGATTATTTGTGGCATCGTTATAGATCCATTATTAAACAGATATTTTGTACAAGACTATATCTATAGTGAATGAATGGTATTTACAGTTGTAATATTGAAAGTAATACCAATGTATTTTTACTCTTACTCTGCTAAAAATACATGGTTAACTCTCTCCCTGAGCTCTACAGGTTGTAGATAAAAAGAAATCCAAAAACCCAACACAGTTACTATGACCAGAACATAAATTAATTTTATATCTTCTCTGTTTGTCGTTTATCTGTGTTTTTGTTTTATATAAAATAAGTTGTATCTGTAATTCAATGGTATATTGTGGTATTTTGTGTAAAATGTGCAAATAGTTGTCGTATTTGAGGTTACTATGGTGTATAAGATTTAACTTATAGTTTTTTTGTTTGTTAAATTTAAATAAATAACAAGGATACTTATGGGAGATAGTTATCATTAAGAGTTTAAATAAGGATTTGAAATAAAGAAAATTTTAGTTTGCGAACGCTGTTCTAATTAAGCTAGATTAGAGCGAAATTGAGGTACTAAGGAAATTTTATTATACCCACCATCAAAATGATTTTGTCATTCCATGTGTAACATGTCGAAGGAATCATTTAAGACCCCGTAAAGTATATATTTTCTGGGTCCTGGTTAGATTCTAAGGCGATCTAGCTATGTCCGTCCGTCTGTTGAAATCAAGATAGGCCTCGAAATTGACAACGTAGGGGGACGAATTTTGGCACAAATATTTATCTTATATAAGGTTTGTTTGGTATTGAAAATGGGCAAAATTGGTTAATAAACAAAACAGTTATGGCTTAAAACTAGAAACACAGGGTGTCCGTTTCATACTTTTCTGCTGATATCTCTTAAATAAAAGCATGTACGATAACGAAATTTTGTACAGATATTTTGAGGGTCGATATAAACTTAGAAACCAAAAATGGGCGTGGTCCGCCTACTTTACCGCCCACCTCCCATATAAGGTGAAACTTTATCGAAATTGTGTTCAAATAGTTCAAGGAGCAATGTAAACTCGGAAACAAAAATTGGACGTGGTCCGCCCACTTTCCACATAACGTAAAATTTGAAAGTTGATGGTGGGTATATAGATTCGGCCGAGCCGAATATAACGTTTGCGCTTGTTTTTTTTTTAAGGGTTTTAAAGAAGTAATTAAGAGATTGTGTCCACCTGTCTGTATAAAACAATCTCACATCCAAACTATCAAACTGAATAAATTAAATTTATTTAGATTGTTTGTGGGTTTTCTAAGTATTTTGCTATTTAAAATCGGCTATATTTGTTCAGTAAATAAATAGTAATACATCATAATGTGGCTTAACATATAATTTTATTTATTATTTTTTATTTATTTATTTATTTACTTATTTATTTATTTATTTATTTATTTATTTATTTATTTATTTATTTATTTATTTATTTATTTATTTATTTATTTATTTATTTATTTATTTATTTATTTATTTATTTATTCATTTATTTATTTATTTATTTATTTATTTATTTATTTATTTATTTATTTATTTATTTATTTATTTATTTATTTATTTATTTACTTATTTATTTATTTATTTATTTATTTATTTATTTATTTATTTATTTATTTATTTATTTATTTATTTATTTATTTATTTATTTATTTATTTATTTATTTATTTATTTATTTATTTATTTATTTATTTATTTATTTATTTATTTATTTATTTATTTATTTATTTATTTATTTATTTATTTATTTATTTATTTATTTATTTATTTATTTATTTATTTATTTATTTATTTATTTATTTATTTATTTATTTATTTATTTATTTATTTATTTATTTATTTATTTATTTATTTATTTATTTATTTATTTATTTATTTATTTATTTATTTATTTATTTATTTATTTATTTATTTATTTATTTATTTATTTATTTATTTATTTATTTATTTATTTATTTATTTATTTATTTATTTATTTATTTATTTATTTATTTATTTATTTATTTATTTATTTATTTATTTATTTATTTATTTATTTATTTATTTATTTATTTATTTATTTATTTATTTATTTATTTATTTATTATTTATTTATTTATTTATTTAAATTTCTCCAGAATAAGTATCTCCCCAGAACACTTACATATTTCAGTCGTTATGCTCGGAATATTTTATTATATTTTAAATTACTTTAATATTAAAATACTCTCTTATGTTAATGTCAATTTGTTTCACATATTTGCACATAGAATATTATAATTGAAATTATATTGTTGTCATATTTTTATGCTTTCATCAGCTTAAGAGCCAACAATTTTATCCTAATGCTCATTAGACCATTTAGTGTGACATTATCCCTTTTTTTGATTTCCCACTGGGTGCATTTTTCTTTTCAAAACCTTAAAAAAAATACACTCCTTTATCAGAAAAATAAACTGTATGGGGAAAAACAATTACATACATTGTACTTAGTCATTCAAATATATATTTCACATACGCTACATTGAATTTTTTCCTAAAAAAAGCAAAAATATTTCTGCAATGCAGACATTAAAGTACGAGTGTATATTTCTACTATTAATGTTTTTTTTTTTTTATTTTTTATTCCTTTTTCCGTTTTTTTTTTTTTTTTTTTTCTAAGTATAAACTACGTGTTTTATTTAAAACGAGACAAGACTCTTTCCTCGCTGGGTAAATTTTGTAGAAACAAAATAAAAACTCTTAGGAATTTTAAGGCTTCAAGGTCATTAGGCCAAAAGGACATTTTCTTTTACAAGGATAAATTAAATGAAATGAAGCGTAACCTACATAGAATTGAATCTAAATGAAGAGACAACATCAAAATAATGATGACAATGACAATAATGTCAAACAAAATATAAGAAAATAAAGGAATTTACAAATGTTATCAAAATTCTTGTTTGTTTTTTTTTATAAAGACAAATCAATAAAATTAATAAATAAATAAATGTTTTTATAATAAAATAGGTTAACATTAAATTTTATATTCAACATAAAATTCTATTTCTTTTTTAAAGATATTTTTCTAGAAAATTTAGCAAAATTTTAAAGAAATGTTTACATGTTTTTACCCTTTTATTAACATTTGTTAAGCATACTTTTAGGAACTTATTTTAGAATGTACAAGAGAGTGGATACAAACAAAAAAAAGTTATTTGTTCTTTGTTGTTATGAGAGTATTGTGTTGCTTGTAGCTGACATTGTTGTGAAGTTTTTAAATTTTTTTTTTTTTTTGTAAGTATGTATGCACGTAGTGGGTGTGTTAATAAAACTTGTTCATTTTTTTATCAACAATTTTTCCAGTCTTTTGAGACAACTTAACAATGTTTTCATTTTTTTATTTTAATTTTTAGGGGGAAAAAATATAAGTTTTATATGTAAGTAATTTTGTTAACGCCTAAAAATATAACATATGAAAGCTTCAAAAAGTTACTAATTTTTTCTCTTCGGAATGTTAAGTTAAAAAACATGTAGGAATAAATTTCTTAGAATTACCCAAACAATTTTAAATGGAAATGTTTGTGTTGACAAGAGTGCATTTCAAAGAATATAGGATTGTTATTTAGTTACATAAAATTCACATACATATGTATGTACTTACATAAGAACATTAAATGTATGTAAAATTTTATATGCAAATTTCGGTGAAAATTAAATTCATACAAAAAAAAAAAAAAAATACAGCTTAATCTGTGATCAATGATGCCAATAAAATATTGCCTCATGTTGCCATATTTAAGCAACATATTCCCAAAAATTCCCATTTTTATTTATAAAAATTTGCATATAAAAGAAAAATTTATCAAAAATTTATAGAAAACCATAAAAAATTTTCTATAAAAAGAAAATTTTAAGGTAATTTTTTGTCAAAAGATAATTTAACCAAAATTTCCTATTGAAAAGGAAATTGAACAAAAATTCCCTATTAAAAGGAAATTTAAAGAGAATTCCCTATAAAAGGGAAATTTAACGAAAATTCCCTATAAAAAGGAAATTTAACGAAAATTCCCCATAAAAAGTAAATTTAAAGAAAATTCTCTATAAAAAGGAAATTTAACGAAAATTCCCTTAAAAAGGAAATTTAAAGAAAATTTCCTATTAAAAAGGAAATTTAACAAAAATTCCCTATAAAAAGGAAATTTAAAGAAAATTCCCTATTAAAAAGGAAATTTAACAAAAATTCCCTATAAAAAGGAAATTTAAAGAAAATTCCCTATAAAAAGGAAATTTAAAGAAAATTCCCTATAAAAAGGAAATTTAAAGAAAATTCCCTATTAAAAAGGAAATTTAACAAAAATTCCATATAAAAAGGAAATTTTACAAAAATTTCCTATAAAAAGGAAATTTAAAGAAAATTCCATATAAAAGGGAAATTTAACGAAAATTCTCCATAAAAATGAAATTTAACGAAAATTCCCTATGAAAAGGAAATTTAACAAAAATTTCCTATAAAAAAGAAATTTAACGAAAATTTCCTATGAAAAGGAAACTTAACGAAAATTCCCTATAAAAAGGAAATTTAAAGAAAATTCCCTATAAAAGGGAAATTTAACGAAAATTTCCTATAAAAAGGAAATTTAACGAAAATTCCCTATAATAAGGAAATTTAAAGAAAATTCCCTATAAAAGGGAAATTTAACGAAAATTTCCTATAAAAAGGAAATTTAACGAAAACTCGCCATAAAAGGAAATTTAACGAAAATTCCCTATTAAAGGGAAAATTATCTATAAAAAGAAAATTTAAAGAAAATTCCCCATAAAAATTAAATTTAACGAAAATTCCCTATAAAAAAGAAATTTAACGAAAATTTCCTATAAAAAGAAAATTTAAAGAAAAATCCCTATAAAAGGGAAATTTAACGAAAATTCCCTATAAAAAAATTTAACGAAAATTCCCTATGAAAAGGAAATTTAACAAAAATTTCCTTTAAAAAGGAAACTTAACGAAAATTCCCTATAAAAAAGAAATTTAAATAAAATTCCCTATAAAAAAAAAATTAACGAAAATTCCCATAAAATGGAAATTTAACAAAAATTTCCTATAAAAAGGAAATTTAAAGAAAATTCCCCATAAAAATGATATTTAACAAAAATTCCCTATAAAAGGGAAATTTTAGAAAAATTTCCTATAAAAAGGAAATTTAACGAAAATTCCCTATAAAAAAGAGATGTAACGAAAATTCCCTATAAAAAGGAAACTTAACGAAAATTCCCTATAAAAAGGAAATTTAACAAAAATTTTCTATAAAAAGGAAATTTAATGAAAATTCCCCATAAAAATTAAATTTAACGAAAATTCCCTATAAAAAGGAAATTTAACGAAAACTCTCTATAAAAAGGAAATTTAAAGAAAATTCCCCCATAAAAATGAAATTTAACGAAAATTCCCTATAAAAGGGAAATTTAACGAATATTTCCTATAAAAAGAAATTTAACGAATATTTCCTATAAAAAGAAATTTAACGAAAATTCCCTATAAAAAGGAAACTTAACGAAAATTCCCTATAAAAAGGAAATTTAGCAAAAATTCCCTATAAAAGGGAAATTTAACGAATTGATCGAAAATTTTCTATAAAAAAAGAAAATTTTCCCTTTAGAAAGTAAATTTTTCTAAAGGAAGAAAAAGGGAAAAGGAAATTGATTGAAAATTTTTTATAAAAAGAAAATTAATTTAGAACATTCTATAAAAACAAACTTTAGCAAAAGTGTCCTTTCTCATAAAAACAGTATTTATCGGATATATTTTTTACAATATTATCGGTAATTTCCTCATTTGGCAATACTGTCAAAATGTTTTTTTTTTTTTTTTTAATAATTTTAATGAAGGCTAAAATGTTATCTAATTTGTTAAATGATGGATTTATCAAGAAACTAAGCTTTATCTATGATCACGTATAATTCATATCAAATCGATTTTTTTTATAAAAAAATTTTAGTTATCTCTAATTAAATACTGTGTTTGTTTTTTGTAGCAAATAAGTTTAAACTTATATTTTATTAAAGACTAGTTAAGAGAGAGTAAATAAATATTTAACAAAAATATTTTTTCTATTTAATTTAATTTTATTTAATGATAGAAATTGAATTGTAGGCAGTGAAATAAATAAATAAAAAGACCTTAAAATTCATTGTTTGCAACAATCAAGAGCAAAATTCCCTAAAAAAAAAACAAAACGTTAACATTTTTGTAAGAAAACAAGTGTGCAAAAGAACAAATAAAAATTAGCATTTTTCCGACAAATTATTTTAAAGAAAGAAAAAAAAGTAAAAAAGAAATAATAAAAATTCTTATTTAAAAACAGAAAATATTGTAGATGTATTTTTCTACTAACTTTTTATATTAAATTTAAGTCAGCGAGAAAAGCTTTAACTAAAACAAATATTAAACACTTTATAAAACAGGAAGCGGAAGTTATTTAAAACACACATTAAAACTTCTTTTAACATAATAAAAGCAAAGAATAAAAACAAGCATTTAAAAATGTATATTAAATAAATTTTCTATTAAAAGGAAAACTTTTATTCACTCTCTCTCCCTATCATCCCACACTCTAAAAGAAATAGCAAAAGTATAAGAAAAGTATTAAATTTTCTAGATAAGGAAATATAGAGAATTTTTTATAACACCATTGGCACTTTTAATAAACAATAAAAGTAGCAGTATTTAAGAATAATATTCAAACACTCATACTTTTAACACATACATACATACAGAATAGTTTTATTAAAAAAAAAAATATTTGTTTGCAGTTTTTACTGTTTTTCCATTTAAAATAACATTTTGGGAAATATAGTTTCCTACACACACACACACACACACAAATCATATGGATGTATGTATTTGTATATGTATAATAAGGATACTTTTCGATTTCACTATAATTTTGTAAAATCCTGAAATTATATAAATAAATTTTATGAATATCTTCACTTATTGAATGAATTCTTGCTTTTTTAAGGAGAATTATTTTATTTTTTTTGGAAAAGCATGTACAATGATTTAAATAAAACAGGAAATTACATTTTAAGGCAATAATATTTATGTTAAGTTATTTGTTATTTGAAAAATTAAAGAAAATATTTAAGCTAAACATCATTAATATAGACCATAAAATTGAGGGAAAAAAGGTTTTATAGATTAAAGAAAAATTAAGGAAGAAAAATAAAAATTCGGTAATTTATAGTTTTATTTTTTTTATTTTAAAATTAGATTTAATATAATGTAATGTCAGATGGAGCGAATTTTCCCTCTTTAAGGAATTTTTAAAGAAAATTTAAGGAAGAAAATTCTCTTCTTATGGAAAAATAAAGACAACTTTCAAAACACCATAAAAGATTAAATAAATAAATAAATAAATAAATAAATAAATAAATAAATAAATAAATAAATAAATAAATAAATAAATAAATAAATAAATAAATAAATAAATAAATAAATAAATAAATAAATAAATAAATAAATAAATAAATAAATAAATAAATAAATAAATAAATAAATAAATAAATAAATAAATAAATAAATAAATAAATAAATAAATAAATAAATAAATAAATAAATAAATAAATAAATAAATAAATAAATAAATAAATAAATAAATAAATAAATAAATAAATAAATAAATAAATAAATAAATAAATAAATAAATAAATAAATAAATAAATAAATAAATAAATAAATAAATAAATAAATAAATAAGTAAATAAATAAATAAATAAATAAATAAGTCTATTATTTCACCTAGTCCCCATACAAATGTCCTCTCGGATAAGGGGCTTAACGATCATAAATCCCTTAAAATTTATGTAAATTTTTAATACATTTTCAGTAAAAAAAATTATTGATTGATTAAAAATAGCATTTTTAAAGATTAGTGAATATTGGGGTATTTTTCTTTACTTTTGTTTGGCATCACTGCCCTCAAGTATCATATTATTGAACATATAAAATACCGATCTGAAAATTCGATAAAAATTTTCTTTATAAATTACATTTTCTTTTTATAATACACTTTCGATGAATTTTATTTTCATAGAAAATATTTGATAAATTTTTTTTTGGATAATTTTTTATGGGTTTTTTTTTTTAATTTCCTATTAATTATACCCTACACCACTAAAGGTGATTAGGGTATTATGCGTTTGTGCTGATGTTTGTAACGTACAGATATATATTCCAATATATTCCAACACCCACCTTACTTTCTGAATTGATTTAACTATGTCCGTCCGTCTGGCCGGCTGGCTGGACGGCTGGCTAGTTGTCTATCAATATAAACCTTGAGCACAAAGTACAGGTCGCAGTTTTCAAGATAATTTGATGAAATTTGGCACTTATGTTTATAACGACATAACGACGAAAGCTATTAAAATTGGTCATGATCGGTACATTATTTCACCTCTTCCCCATACAAATGTCCTCCCAGAATAGAGTCGTAACACTTATATATGCCTTAAAAATGTGAATATTTTGATGAAATTTAGCACAAATAAGTTTTATATAAGCACAAATGAGTTTGCCAAATTTCACGAAAATTGGTCCATAATTGACTATAGTTCCCATAAAAACCCCTCTCCCGAAAATCACTTTAAAGTGCATTAATCCGACAGAAATGTTTGTATTATGTTAATATTTAACACAAATAAGGTTTGTATAAGTAAAAACAAAATTATGGGAATCGGATGGTGTAGGGTATCATATGGTCGGTCTTGACCGACTATACTTTTCTCATTTTTTTACTGCAAATTTTCATTAATAAAAATATAATTAAAAACAAGCGCAAATATTCGGCCCGGCCGAATCTATATACCCACCATCAACTTTTTCACATTTTAAGTTATAGGAGGTAAAGTGGGCGGTAAAGTGGGCAGTAAAGTGGGCGGGCCACGCCCATTTTTTGTTTCCGAGTTTGCATTAGTCCTTGAACTATTTGAACACAATTTCATTGATTTTCACCTTATATGGGAGGTGGGCGTTAAAGTGGGCGGACCACGCCCATTTTTGGCTTCCGAACTGATATCGATCCCCAAACTATATGTACAAAATTTCGCAATCGTACATGCTTTTGTTGCAGAAAAGTATAAAACGGACACCCTGTGTTTCTAGTTTTTAGGAGGTAAAGTGGGCGGTAAAGTGGGCAGTAAAGTGGGCGGGCCACGCCCATTTTTTTCCGAGTTTGCATTAGTCCTTGAACTATTTGAACACAATTTCATTGATTTTCACCTTATATGGGAGGTGGGCGGTAAAGTGGGCGGACCACGCCCATTTTTGGCTTGCGAGTTGATATCGATCCCCAAACTATATGTACAAAATTTCGCTATCGTACATGCTTTTGTTGCAGAAATATCAGCAGAAAAGTATAAAACGGACACCCTGTGTTTCTAGTCTTTAGCCCTTAACTTTTTTGTTTGTGAACCGATTTTGCCCATTTTCAATCCCAAACAAACCTTATATAATACAAATATTTGTGCCAAATTTCGTCTCCCTACGTTGCTACGTTCGAGCGCTATCCTGCTTTCAACAGACGGACAGACGGACGGACATAGCTAGATCGACTCAGAATCTAACCAGGACCCAGTATATATATATACTTTGTGGGGTCTTAGATGATTCCTTCAACATGTTATACACGGAATGACAAAATCAATATACCCCCCATCTTTTTGATGGTGGGTATAAAAATTCACCCATTGGTTTAATTTCTATAAGCAGATTTGTATGCACGGATTTTTTTCGTGCGCAGTCCTTATTTTAATTTTATGGGAAAGTTATAGAAAAATTGTTTTCCGTTAAATTATGTTTAAAGTTTTAGGTTGTAGTCACTATATAGTATAAAGTATCATTTAGGGAGGCAAAAATGTTTCTGTTGAATCGTAAATAATTTAATCGAATAAGTTCAATCTTAGACTCGACTAAGACATCATCGAGTCGAATTAACATAGAATAGAATTATTCATGAAAATCAATATTATTAGATATAGTAAAAATAATTACTGATCCCAAGAACGAAGTTCCATAAGAAAGATCATTACTGATTTTAATAAAATTTGTACTATACGCGTGCTTCCATAAAATTATTCGTTATTTTTCAAAGTTTATTGATCTTATAAGCTTTGTATATAAACTTAGTGCTTAATATTTACACATAACACAACAATTCTTTTTTTCTCAAAATAACAAAGCATCTAGTGAAAGTATTTTTTTATATTCTCAGTAATGAAATGATCGTACCATATGTCTGCTAGTGTACGTCACTGATAATTTTGTGTACGTCAGATTGATATAGATTAAATACAGTTTGAATAGAATGGAGAATATGAACAAATTTTTAACTCTTTAAGGGGAGAACTTGAACTAAACGTACTTATGCTTAAATAGAAAACCTAAAACTTTTGATATTTTCTATTTGTTTAAAACATATTTTTTAATATTAATTTAACATATTTTTTATAATATTTTTCCTTAAAAATGTCTTAAGTTGTATTCCAGAATATACAAATATATCTTTCTTTAATCAAAGATTATATTGGAAAGTACCTTAAAATCTTATCAAAAGTATCATTTATTGTTGTAAAATACTTTAAATTCCTATATCTAATTATCAGTATCATTATTTATTTTTTTTTTTGTTTTTAATTTTTCCCCTGCATTTAAAACACAACCTTGTCAACACTTTGTTAACAATTTGCTTATCAAAATTTTAAATTATTTAATAAGTTGTATTCCAAACTCTCGTGTTTATTGAACATTATTTTTTTTTTTAAATTTCCAATGACTTGACAACTACTCAATAAATACTCACGCACACAGTTACTTGAAACATTACAATACTCGCACATTTCTCTTAGCAGATAAGAGACTTTGCTTATCACCTCTAAACTAATTTTATGATCTTTGAAATTTTAAAAGAGTTGAAATGTAAACAAAATTAAATAGAACCTAACAGTTGTTTAAGAAACTTAAACAGAGCAACAGGTTAAAATTTAGCTCTTTAAATTAAAAAAAGAAAAAATCAAAATAAAAAAACAATGGAACGTTGGCATAATCGTGTAGCTGTTGTAACTGGTGCCTCCTCCGGTATTGGGGCCGCTTGTGCTAAAATGATTTTAGCTGCTGGTGTTAAGGTAGTAGGTCTAGCCAGACGTACTGAACGTATGGAAGAATTAAAAAAATCTCTACCCGCCGACCAACAAAGCAGATTCTTTTATCACAAATGTGATGTTTCCAAAGAGGAAGATGTTAATGCCGCTTTCGAATGGGTTGAAAAGAATGTGGGTGGTACTGATATTTTAATTAATAATGCTGGTACTATACGTGAGGGTAATTTAGTGGATATGCCCATGCAAGATATTAAAGATGTAGTGAATACAAATTTAATGGGTGCCATTTATTGTACACAAAATGCTTTTAAAAGTATGAAGGCTAGAAATTCGGCAGGACATTTAATTTATATTAATAGTACTGCTGGTTTGCCTGGTTATAATCCTGGTCCAGATTATCCCAGTTTAAATGTTTATACTCCTACTAAATTTGGTTTGAATGCTTTGAATGAAATTTGCCGCCAAGAATTTATTACATTAAAGACAAAGATTAAGACAACCGTAAGTATAAATGGGATGTAAAAAGGGGAAATGATTTCAATTGTTTTTTAGGGGAAGGAAGAAATTATTTGCTCTCATTTCTCGCAATAATGTTTATTAATTCTCATGTAACTTCTCTCAATTATTTTAATGATATTTTCTACTCTAAATATGACTAATTTGCTATTTGATTTCTATGTTAAAATGGGGGTTTTAAATCATTTGAATTAACAAAAATCTTCTAATTATTAGAATTTATTTTTGAGTAAATATATTCTTTACACGCACGTCTTTTGAAATCAATTGAAATCTTAAATAGAGTTAAGTTAGATTAAACAGTGTAAAAATAAACTGTTTTAATTTGTAGTTTCCAGTAATGTCAAACCCATTACTTTTTGTATATCTTTGTAAGGTGTGGTCCTTATTTTCTGTATGGTTCCTAATAGAAGAAAAACATTTCTGGAAATTCTTTTGTTTTTAAATCTGTTTAACGAAAAATATTTCCCCTACAATTAAAGCTGTTAAAACACAATTGAAAATAGTGTAATCATTTTAATATTGATAAAAGATTTTTAATTATTTCCTTTTCTCATTATTGCTTTCCCCCCCTTTTTCACAGAATATCAGTCCCGGTTGGGTTGCCACTGAAATTGTGCCCGATGAAACTAAAGAAATGTTGGGAGATGTTATCCTACAGGCTGATGATGTGGCTCAAGCTGTTATTTATGCTTTGTCTACAGCACCTCATACACAAGTACAAGAAATTACTCTCAGAGCTGTGGGAGAATGGTATTGAATTAAAGATAATAATGTTTTTTTCTTTATAATAAATTGAGTTGGCCATGGCCACCTGCTGGGTATTTTAATATATAAGAATTAAATTTTTTTTATAATAAAAAAATCATTTAAAAAATTAATTTGGTGCTTTTTTCTTTCCAAAAGCTGATTAAGTTTTTTTTTCCAAAAAAGTTTTTTTTTTCTTTAGCAGGAATTTACATAAATTTATGGAAAACATTAATAATGAAATTAAAGATAAAGTCAGACTAGGCAAATATTTAACAAAAAACATTTAATAAAATAATTATATTATTCCTTTTTTTACTTTTATTTACAAAATACTTACAAGATCAAACTATGTTTTGACGTTAAAAATTTTAAATTAATGTTGATCAAATATTAGGCTAGTGAGACCATAGTTTACTTACTAAAATTTCATCAAATTAAATAAAACTTTGAATTTAAATGGTTAATTACACAGATCAACAAAATCGCAAAAAAAAAATTATATCTGAAATAATTCTGAAAAATTATTATTCCTTAGACTTGATAAAGTGTAGAAAGTCAAATGAAAACTTTCCATCAGGTCATATTTTTAACCCATTGAGGACCAAAGTAAATTTGCTTCTTGAGGACTTTTATGTTATAAAATTTTCCGAGTAATAAGTAGAGGAAAATAGTCACACATATTTTATAGCCAAGGCAGGGGTTACAAAATGTTCCTGGTGATTGGGAAATGTTCCTGGTGATTGGGATGACTATACCTACAATATCTGCAACATGATTTTCAAGATACTTTTTTCAGTGTTGACCTGTGTTATATGTTTTTATTTTTAATAAGCAGGGCAACCAAAAAGTATTGAAAAGCATATTTTTCTTCATATGAATCCAATTGTTAGTTATCCGCTTCAGACAGTTATACAAATTTTGGTCTAAATTTGTAATATTTTTTTTTTTTTTTTTGCCTAATTTGGTCACAACAGCATATCTTTGTATATTATGGGCTTAGCACCTTATTTTGTCATATTTTCATAAAAAAATTCTTATTTTAGTTTTTTTTAGAAATTAAAATAGCATACATATTTGTACCCTACACCACCATAGCTGGGGAGGGTATTATGCGTTTGTGCTGATGTTTGTAACACCCAAAAATATTGGTCTAGGACTCACCTTAATTTATACCAATTGGCTTAGAATCACTTTCTGAGACGATTTAACGATGTTCGTCCATCCGTCTGACCGTCAGTCGGTCAAACTACAGGTCGAAATTTTGAACATAAATCAATGAAATTTGACACACAGGTTTCTTATAGTCCAAGTACGAAGCCTATTGAAATTGATTATGATCGGTCCATTATTTCACTTAGTCCTCATACAAATGTCCTCCCGGAAAAGGGGTTTAACGATCATAAATCTCTTATATATTGCAATATTTTGAATGAATGAACTTTGGCACGTATAAGTTCCATATAAGTCTAATTTTGTTTGTGCCAAATTTCAGGAAGTTCTCTCTATAAATCATATCTAAATGTTAGTATCAAGTTAATGCTAGGCACAAATAAGTTTTATATAAATAACTCTCATATAAGGCCCACTTCCGGGAATCACCCTAAAGTGAATAAATTCATATAAATGTTAGTACCGATGTTATATTCTGTATTGTTATGTTTTATTTTACACTAAATATGAGTATCGGTCCACAATTGGCCTAGTAAAAGACCCATCCCCGAATTTTAATGTACACAATGGTGTAGGGTATCATATGGACGACCTTGACCATCTATATCTTTCTTTCACGTTTTACACATTTTACTCTTAAGAGACACATTTGGCAATCAATATAATTTTTTACATAATTCTGTCTTTAACAGCTTTCCTACACCACCTACATATGTATATCATCCTTTCTAATTCATAATCTTACCATATGCTTACCAAAAGTATTGCAGCCTGTAATTAGATTAATTTCTATTCTCAATTGCGTTTTATTCACTTCCAGAAGAATATTACTATATTTTATTTTTTCCTCTTCCCATAATTGCTTTGTCTGTATATAACTGTCAGATTCTTGCCATCGACTTGACCATTTGGTTCTCGCTTTTTGCTTAATTTTTTGAATGACCCCGATTAGGCGTAGAAAAACTTCCCTTACTGCGTTTTGGCCAATTCGTCCGCTTTCTCATCACCTAGAATATTCCTATGGCCAGGCACCTAGCAAAGATTAATGTTATGCTGTTCCCGAAGAGCTAGAAGCTTTTTGTGACAACTGCTGACTACCTTAGACCTAATATTACCTGTCTTTAATGCCTTTATAGCAGCTTGATTATAAATGAAAAAACTAATATTAAACTTCGTAACATTGCCATGGCTATCTCGTAAATTTCAGCTTGGAAGACACTACAATCGGTTTTTAAACGATAAAGTCACCAATTTCAGTTCATTGCAAAAAACCCACAACCAGTTTCATCAGTGATCTTAGAACCATCAGTGTACAAATTTAATTCTGAAGACTTGACATTTCCTTTAACCAATCATCCAGTGATGGAAAAGTGGTGTTTAATTTCTCTTACATTACATTGTAGGATGTTAAATAGTCTGTTATACAGCCCGCACTCACATCACTTATTATCTCCGAGTGACGCACCAATTCAGTTTTCAATGAATCAGTTTACTTTAGTATGTTAAGGGTTATCCTTGCTGATTGTTTAACATGTAAATCCAAAGGTATTACATTCAATAAGACCTCTAAGGCTGCTGCCGGCGAGGTTTTCATCGTCCCCCGTGATACTCAACATTGCTAACCTATTAAGTTTGTTCAGTGCATCAGCATAAATATTTTTGTTAAGAATAGGCCACCACACGTGACAGGCATATGTGGTTATAGGCCAATAGAATAATTTTGGTTTTATCCCTCCTTTCCTGTCAATAAGTTTTTGACATGAATAAAGTGCAGCATAAGCTTTCATAATTCGTACGTTCAGTTTGTCCCACCAATTTAATTTATTATCTAGATATATCCCCAGAAATTTCGCAGAACTATACAACGAAAGGGTGACTACATTTCAATTTAGGAAGATTAAAGTGGTGTATTTTCCTTTTTCTCGTGAAAAGTACCAATTCGATTTTGAAAGGATTCACATTAAGTCTACTTTTTGTAGCCCACATTGAGAGCATCTTTAATGAATTCCCCAAAATATCAGATATGGTATCAAGGAATAATCCCTATGATAGTATTACTAAGTCATCAGCATAATCTATTAATTTTATGCTTGTAGCATCCAAAGAGCTTAGAATCTCATCTACAACAAGTAACCAAAGTAGTGGCGATATAACACCACCCTGAGGCGTTCCTCTTGTTATGGTCGCATGTAAAGTATATCCGCCTAATTCAGCAGTGACTTGCCTCTGTTTCAGCATTGACATAATCCAATTAATATCAACTTAATATAATTCCTTAGTGAAATTTTCTTTGTAATGTCGCATACTTTTTGTGACATATTTTTGATTGCCCTTATTAAGTATGTATTTGCATTTTTCATCCGTTTAACTCAAAGTGGTTTGTTAATAATTCATATTATGTTTATTCTAAATTATGCCACAAAATTCTACCGCATTCTGTTAATATTTACATGCAACATTATTATTTAAAAATTGTATTTTATTAGGTTTGTTTTAGTTGTCATCATCATTATTATTATCATTGTCAAATATAGTTGCTGCAAAATGTTATTGATTTAAGTCAAACCAATGACAACATGTGTCATTTAAAATGCATTTATAATTCAATAATTTTCAAAGCCGGAAAATAAGAAAAGTTGTATTTTATTAAAAAAATCGTTTTAGTAGGGGCCTTTGAAATAAAAGAGAAAAGGTTAAAAGATCAAATAATAAAAATTTTAATATTCCCTGAATTCAAGCCAATATTTTAATTAATACAAAAAATTAAATTACAACTCGCCTTTTTCCAAAATATTCTCAAGCAAGGTGCCACCAAATATTATAAAGTAGAATTTAAATCGAATATTTCTAAAGGCAAATAAATTATAATTAATATATATATATATCGTAAAATTTTATTAAAATTTAATAAATAGAAAATCCTTATTATGTTTAAACAATTTAAAAACTAAATATTTAAAATATAAACCATATTTAAGCCTTTAATTTGTAACCAAATTAAAGGTATTAACATTTAAACAGGCCCTCTTTTTTGTCGTTGTCTTTTTTTTTTTTTCCACAAAAAATTCATGCAGTTTTTCTGCCGGTGTTGCTCATCCATGTGCAACATGTTTTATTTAATTATAAATGAAAATTGCTCTTCATGTAAAAATAACCGCAAAAAACAAAAACGCAATGCAAATTGGTTTAAAGCACATCGTTTGTAAAATGTGTAAACAATTTAAAGGGTGAAACAAAATTTCGTTTTTAATCGTTTTTAATTTTGTATGCTTATTTTTTTAATGCTAATTTTCTTTGATAAAGCTAATTTCGGACTGTACTAATATTTGAGAAGAAATGCTTAATATTTTATTGTCTAATGTAAACAACATATATTTTTAATAGTAAACAGGTAATTTTGATAAGAAAAAAGTTCAAACTTCTTTAAACTTATTTTTATTTTATTATTTTTTTACATAAAAATATTATCAGACAATTTTAAAAAATGTATTCAATTAATAAATTGTAAAAACTTATTAGGCAGTGGAAAGAAAAATTAGCTAATGCCAAACTTATTTACAAAATTCTCATTAGTACAAAATTTTTCTCTTCAGTGTAAAATATAAAAAATTATATAAGAGTAAAATATGCAAACTTATGTTTAAATTACTAAAAAATATTTTAAAATAATGATTATCCATGAAAATATGTAGTTAAGCCCAAAATATGCTGATAGATTGAAAATATGCAAAAAATATTCTGCAATAATTTAATGGCAAAAATTATATCATTCGTTAATGGACCTTCGTTATTATCATTATGGAAATTTAATAGCAGGATTTTGTCTCCTACCTAATAGGACTACAGATTGAACTCCTATCGAATAGATCCACTAAGATGAGATTTTTGGAAATTCGAATGTATAGGAGGTAAAAAAGGGTCAAATCGTTAACCTTATATTTTCTAAAATAATAGAGATACAAAAAAGTTGAACAGTTATCGTTATTAATTTAAAAAATAATCGGATAGGTGTCTGGAACTTTTTTGAAATTCGGCTCTTTTAGGGAGAAAAAAGGTAAAAACTGTAATTTGGTACTTTTTTGGCAACCTATCTATCTTTTAATCCAGTAAGCACAGAAATAAAATGTGCATACAATTAGACACTTATCGAAAATTGGCGAATACAAGTTTGATACTTTTTGGAAATTCGAATGTTTAAGGAGTAAAATTCGTACCTGTTTTTAGTACATTTTTGTCACAAAATATTTTTTTCTTTTTACTAACACAAACATATGATATTTTAACATCAAATTCCAAGACATTTAGAAATTCATTGGAATACAATCATCGTTACATCCAGGGAGAATAAAAAGTACCAAAAAGGGGATAAAATCGGGAAATGAAATTTTATTCTAATTGAGTAATGCATTTTTTATTATGCATGTTATGCATGTTTTCATGTTATTAGAAACATGAAATTAAAGATACATGGCCCTATGTGGTTAAGAATTCAAGAGGTAGATATTTGTGGTACTTTTTCGTTCTTCTAATAGTACTTTTTGAATTTTCTATAATATTGAACCTACAAATATGAAATTTAAAATATATTTCTTAGTGAATGAAAATCCAGAAAAAAGGATTTTTGGTACTATTTCATTCGTCTAATGGTACTTTTAGAATTTTTTACAATATTAAACCTAGAAACATTAATTTAAAGTTAGGACCATATGTGGGTAAGAATTCAAGATGGCGATTTTTTGGTACTTTTTTTTTTTTCTAATGTTACTTTTTGAATTTTCTATAATATTTAAGCTAAAGTCATGAAATTAAAGATATATAGTTCTGTGTTAAGAATCCATAAGCGCTATTAGCACATTATTCCCTATTCAAATATAACAATACAAATAATTTTGTAGTTTTTGAACCTCCGAACGTAAAAGAGTAAGAAATTGGTTAACAAAATTATTTAAAAAGTTTATTTTCCTTAATGCGGACAGAACACCAATATTATAACTGTTCACGGAAGTTAGGAATCATAGTTTAATTTCATGTATTTTTTTACTTTTGGTATTTAATTTTTTCTACATTAAAAGGATACGTTTTTATTTGTTCATTGCTTTTATTTTATATCAATACAATGGGAAAACGAAGCGCACTGTGTTTAAGCTATTAGCAATATTATTCAAAGATTTATAGTTATGAAATTATAACTTAAGCACAGTTTGAATTAAAAATGTAGTATGGTTTTTATTAAAAAAAAAATATACGCTAACGAAGTAGCGGGTATACTGCTCGTTAATATATATTTTTATACCCCACACCACCATAAGTGGTTGGGATATTATGCGTTTGTGCTGATGTTTGTAACGCACAGAAAAAAACATCAGACCCCGACCTTAAAGTGTACTGTTCGACTCAGAATCACTTCCTAAATTGATTTAACGATGTCCGTCCGTCCGACTGTCTGTCCATGTAAACATTGTGAACAAAGTATAGGTAGAAATTTATCTTGATATCTTTTGAAATTGGGCACGAATAATTATTTTGGCACAAGAACGAAGCCTATTGAAATTGGTTATGATCGGTCCATTATTTCACCTAGCCCCCATACAAATGTCCTCCCAGATTAGGGCTTAATGCTAATAAATTCCTTTAATATAGCAAATAATTTAATGAAATTTGAAAAGTGAAGTTTTATATTATAATAAATTTGTGTAAAGATTGGTTCATAATTGACGATAGCTCCCAAATAAACCCACTTCCGGTAATCACTCTAAAGTGCATAAAATCATCTAGATGTTACTGCCAACGCAGTATGCTGTACATGTATATTTTATTTTACATTTAGTAAAAGTGTTGACCTATAATTGGCCACAGGTCTAATATAAGTACCCTTCCCGAATTTGTATGCCCATACACAATGGTGTAGGGTATCATATGGTCGGTCTTGACCGACTATATCTTGCTTTCTCGTTTAAGTACGTATTTTATTTTTTTCACATGCTTAATGAAAAAAGTTATATATTTTGTAATATATCGAAATATTCATTTAAGACCCCATAAAATATACATATGAATATTTTGGGCTGTCATGAAATTCTAAACGATTAGGTATGTCCGTCCATCTGTCCAACTGCCTGTTAAAAGCACTGTAGGGCAGGGCGGGTTATCTAGATTGATTCAAATATTCATCTTCTATATGATTTTTTTCGTATTGGAAATGGACCAAAAAAAAAATATATTTATATATATATATATATATATATATATATATATATATATATATATATATATATATATATATATATATATATATATATATATATATATATATAGAAGTTTTCAAAATAAAAAAATCAATTAAAAAATCTGTTAATTCGAAAAGAGTTTCTGACAAAATTTTGTATGCTCGGTGTTGACCGGAGCAAATTTAAACTTTTTTTCTTTAACTAATTACAAAAAAATTTAATAAAATCGAAAAAAAAAAAAACTGAACCAAGATCTTGCAAAATTTAAATAATTGAAATTTTAATGCAAATAAATATTTTCATTAACAAATTTTGAACCCCCATAGCACCGCTCCTATGGAGTCTGAAAGGATCCCCTTTTTAATTTAAAATTGTACACTTCTCTGCTAAAAAAAAAAATTGTCGATTCTGTCCCAGTATTTAAATGAACGGAATTTTTACAAAAGGTTCAAGGACAATTATAATGTTTTTAGGAGAATATTTCTAAATTTCAAGAGCCAAGCTTCGAAATTAACTTTCTATTCTCATAATCAGCAGACTGAAATAGTTTATTCTTCATTTTTAATCTGTGAAAATTAGTTAACAAATATGAAATCTCTCTCTATTTTACATAAAGAATCATATCTTAGGCATATTTTTCAATCAAATTGCGCTATATTTTTATATAAAGTTCTTATTTTAAAGCATATTTTAACATTTAAACAGCATATTTGTGCATTTTTTGAAATAAAACACTTTGAAATTTAAATTTCAAAAAGAAAACACTTTCAAAATTCAATTCTAACCATTTTTCTTTTGAATTTAGTAAGAAAATTTTAAAGAAAATTATTTTTTACTTTTTTTTCAGGAATGTGTTACTTCTTTAATCAATGCTGCAAGGAATTTATTCAATTTCCTAAACATACAAATAAATCTGTCTATTTAAAAGGTAAGTCAACAAATTTTTTTATCTTTTATGTCTTAAATATTAAAAATATTTAATTTAATTAAATTAAAGTTTTTCTAATGTACTGTTTCGAAAATTTCCGTGACTTATTAAAATTTAAAGTGGCTTAGTTTCGGTTCTGTAAAAGATATTGACTTCATTCTTTTTCTATACAAAGAAGAATTATGTCAGCTAAGCAATGTAATTTAGATGAAAAAATAATATTTTTCTAAAAAAATGTTTTTTTTTTTTGAGAAACTATAAATCTTTGTTATTCAAGATATCTTAACGAAATTTTCGGTGAATGTAGACTTTACTGTATAAAATGAGAAAATGAAAAAAAAAAAAAACTTTAAGATTATTATAAAAGGAATCCCACAATTCCCAAAAAAGCCGAAAATCCCAAAAATGGATTTTTAATAGTTTTGGCTATAAAATCCACATTATTCCGAAGTCCCGCAGATTTTGATTCAGAACTTTTAACAACATATTATAGATTCTTAAACTGCATTCCGTTTGCCGATTCATGCTTTGGGATTTGAGAAAATATAAACTAAAGTCAAAACTTGCATATAAAATGAGTCAAATTCGGGAGGAAGTGTACCTTGACCACTTGAGTTATTATTATACCTTTCAGAAAAGTACAAAATTATTATATGTTGTTAAAGAAAATTTTATTTTAGAGAAAAAAGATTGTAGATACTTTTCGGCCAAAAAAAAAAACAAAAACACAAAAAGTCGTCATTTTTGCAATTTTCAAATTCAAAACCGTTTATTTTTGTACTCGGTAAAGATATCGACTTTATTCAATAGATAATTTTGTTCTTTAATTGGCTTACGAGAAAATAAATAAAATCGGTCGGAAAATAAAATGGACAAAGAACATTCAAACACAAATAACTCAAAAACTTAATATTGTACACTCCTCTGTGTACCAAATTTCATTCAAATACATCCAGCCGATCAGAAGTTACAGATTTATTTCCAAACATTTTCGATTCTACCCCACTGTACAATGGTGGGTATAAAAATATCGGCTTTATTTTTGGACAGCTTTAGAATGAATCACACATTTCCAGTCTAAACCCTGCCTTTAACAATTTTTTAAATATTCTTTAAAAGGTTCACCCTTTATTTATATCTAAAGCATGATAATATATTGGTCGATATACTCTACTGGTAAATGCATTTTTGTAAATTTACCCTACTATTATGAATTACGTACAGACACGGCGGGGGCTAGTGTAAATTAATAAATGACTGACTGACAGGAAAACAAGATATAATTTTTGTTTTGATTTAATTAAATTTTATGGTTTTACTGGAGGTTTTAAACAACATTTAAACAATAATATTTTAAAAGCCTCATAAAATATTTATAAAAAAGTTTATGCAAATATTGTATTACAAATAAATTATCTGATATTTTAGGGGATAAAGTATAAAACGTGGTTTTTAATAATTTTCAATTAACAACAAACAAATTTATTTACAAAACCTCTAGTACATATCAACAAAAATTGAAGCAAATTTAAAAAAAATATATATAGATTTTTCAGTAATAAAAATAAACATACGTTTGTACTTTAAACATCGTATGAGGTAATAGACACTGACGTGTTTTCTTGTCATTGCTAGACATTTTGTATTTCTTATAAAAGAAATATTAAAAAAAAGGAATTATCACTTAAAAATAGTTTATTAAACTTATAAATAAAAATATATTTATATAAAAAAATTATAAAAAAAAGTAATTTTTAACAGGGGACACCCGGGTTTGAACCGGGGACCTCTCGATCTGCAGTCGAATGCTCTACCACTGAGCTATATCCCCGTGTTCTTTTGCTCTAGCTTATAACTAAATATAAACATTAGTTCAAAATTAAAAATAATTTCTCACACCAAGATCATTGATTCCCCTTACTCAATCTCGCACTTATCCAGAGAAAACTAATAAGAACGAATAAACAGCACAAAAGAAAATTGCAAAAACTCATATAACTAAAAATAGATTTTACAGTCAAGCAAACAATTTAAGTACACAACTATTAAAAATAAATGAGTGAGTAGTACTACAGCTACTTTAACTCATAAGTTTATATACGTAAGAGTGTTTAAATTTCAGAACTAAAACCATCATTTATCAATCCTCACTCATTCATTTATTCATTGAGTCAACTACTTACAAGATTAATTGTTATAAATTTATCTTTTTATATTTTTATGGTTGTTTTTTTAGCTTTTTATCTAACGAATTGAATTTTTTTATACAGACAGAGAGATTTATAGAGAATTTTTGATTTTGATTGCAAAGAAAAATACTTATATACATAAGTACATGCAATGGCAAAGACGCAAACTGAACTAAAACTTTAGCTTTTTATTTATAGCTATCAAATAAATTGTTTTTAACCATAACATAGTAAAAAAAACTAAGAAATATAGAATAAAATTACAGCATCAGGTCATTAAAACTAAAGGAATATTGAATGACCTTTTTTAGCGGGGATGGTAAAATAAAATTAATTTGAAAAAAATATTATTTTTAAAAGTATCAACTATTCAAGTTAAAAGAAATCTGTTTGAATCTGATAGATAGATAGATAGATAGATAGATAGATAGATAGATAGATAGATAGATAGATAGATAGATAGATAGATAGATAGATAGATAGATAGATAGACAGATAGATAGATAGATAGATAGATAGATAGATAGATAGATAGATAGATAGATAGATAGATAGATAGATAGATAGATAGATAGATAGATAGATAGATAGATAGATAGATAGATAGATAGATAGATAGATAGATAGATAGATAGATAGATAGATAGATAGATAGATAGATAGATAGATAGATAGATAGATAGATAGATAGATAGATAGATAGATAGATAGATAGATAGATAGATAGATAGATAGATAGATAGATAGATAGATAGATAGATAGATAGATAGATAGATAGATAGATAGATAGATAGATAGATAGATAGATAGATAGATAGATAGATAGATAGATAGATAGATAGATAGATAGATAGATAGATAGATAGATAGATAGATAGATAGATAGATAGATAGATAGATAGATAGATAGATAGATAGATAGATAGATAGATAGATAGATAGATAGATAGATAGATAGATAGATAGATAGATAGATAGATAGATAGATAGATAGATAGATAGATAGATAGATAGATAGATAGATAGATAGATAGATAGATAGATAGATAGATAGATAGATAGATAGATAGATAGATAGATAGATAGATAGATAGATAGATAGATAGATAGATAGATAGATAGATAGATAGATAGATAGATAGATAGATAGATAGATAGATAGATAGATAGATAGATAGATAGATAGATAGATAGATAGATAGATAGATAGATAGATAGATAGATAGATAGATAGATAGATAGATAGATAGATAGATAGATAGATAGATAGATAGATAGATAGATAGATAGATAGATAGATAGATAGATAGATAGATAGATAGATAGATAGATAGATAGATAGATAGATAGATAGATAGATAGATAGATAGATAGATAGATAGATAGATAGATAGATAGATAGATAGATAGATAGATAGATAGATAGATAGATAGATAGATAGATAGATAGATAGATAGATAGATAGATAGATAGATAGATAGATAGATAGATAGATAGATAGATAGATAGATAGATAGATAGATAGATAGATAGATAGATAGATAGATAGATAGATAGATAGATAGATAGATAGATAGATAGATAGATAGATAGATAGATAGATAGATAGATAGATAGATAGATAGATAGATAGATAGATAGATAGATAGATAGATAGATAGATAGATAGATAGATAGATAGATAGATAGATAGATAGATAGATAGATAGATAGATAGATAGATAGATAGATAGATAGATAGATAGATAGATAGATAGATAGATAGATAGATAGATAGATAGATAGATAGATAGATAGATAGATAGATAGATAGATAGATAGATAGATAGATAGATAGATAGATAGATAGATAGATAGATAGATAGATAGATAGATAGATAGATAGATAGATAGATAGATAGATAGATAGATAGATAGATAGATAGATAGATAGATAGATAGATAGATAGATAGATAGATAGATAGATAGATAGATAGATAGATAGATAGATAGATAGATAGATAGATAGATAGATAGATAGATAGATAGATAGATAGATAGATAGATAGATAGATAGATAGATAGATAGATAGATAGATAGATAGATAGATAGATAGATAGATAGATAGATAGATAGATAGATAGATAGATAGATAGATAGATAGATAGATAGATAGATAGATAGATAGATAGATAGATAGATAGATAGATAGATAGATAGATAGATAGATAGATAGATAGATAGATAGATAGATAGATAGATAGATAGATAGATAGATAGATAGATAGATAGATAGATAGATAGATAGATAGATAGGTAGATAGATAGATAGATAGATAGATAGATAGATAGATAGATAGATAGATAGATAGATAGATAGAAAATTTTTCACGTCTAGTCGAATTACAAAATACATAAAGAGAAAAAAAAATTTCCTTATCCTGGGATATGATTTATTCTCGAAAATAATATTCAAGGCTAAATATCTTTTTAACTAGAAAATTACATTTTTAAAATCGGACTTGAATTGTACAAGTTACGATTTTTTAAACTCTTACATACTCGAGGTAGTCAATTTTCACACCTAGTAGCTTATACCGTGTTATCACAGGGTTACTAGATTAGGTGACTACATAAAGAAAATATTTTCTTGAAATATTAGGTCCTATTCTACAACTCTTCCATTCATTTTAATTCGTTCCGACCGGTAGTTTAGGAGATATAGATTTATTACCAAACATTTTGCGTTTGACCCCACTGTATAGCGATTGAAAATCTCCAGTCTGGTACATTTTGGCCAAAAAAGTTTAGTTTATTCGCCAAATAGGTCTCAAAAAGAATCGTAATATTAAGCTTGTTATGGAAAAAAATAAATTTTTGTGATACAATTATTTTAAAGTATTTTATTATGTTAAATACAGACTTTGTTCCTTCACACTTTCGTCAGATTACATTAAAATACAAAATTTAAAAAAAAAAACCCGATTTGCTAAAAATTTTCAAAATAATAATGATTCTAAAAAAGCTTAAAAATTTTCAAGATATCTACCTGTAAAAATAATTGTTGCAAACACTAATTTCACCATCCCTGGCTTTAACTGATTACTATATTCAGTTAAAAGAGCAAAGAAGATTGCATGTAATTTGCAGTGATATATGAGGACACTTTTGAAAACATATTAGATGTTTGCACAAAATTTATTTGTGTATTTTCAAAGTAATAAATATTATTGAGAAAATAATAACCATAAATAGAAAAAACGTATATATGGTACAAAAAATAAAAATAGAAAAAAACACATGTAATACACAAAACATGAGCAATAATAACTCAAAAAATCATAAAATTATTTATGCATTTTTTACAAAAGATATTACAATAACTCAGATTAATTTATAAGAGTAATAAGAAATTTAAAAATGTAATTGTTATGAGAGAGTACCATATGTGACAAGATGAGAATTTGTAATGACATATTTATTATAACATTAAAACTTGATTTATTAGCTTTAATTTCATAATTCTTTATTAAGTCTTGAGATAATGTCTTTGTTTTGCTTTAAAATATTGTTATATAAAAGGAACTGTATTTTCAGGGGACACTCGGGTTTGAACCGGGGACCTCTCGATCTGCAGTCGAATGCTCTACCACTGAGCTATATCCCCAATTATATAAGCCACTTAAAATCACTGAACTTAAAATTAAAACCGTTAGAACATTTTCCAACCACAATTTCTTATTAGAAATTAAGGAAATAAGTATAGAATAAAATTCTCAAAAAAAAAAAAATAATTTTTACTTAAAATCTTTGTAAAACAAAAAATTAGTTTCAGCAGGGGACACCCGGGTTTGAACCGGGGACCTCTCGATCTGCAGTCGAATGCTCTACCACTGAGCTATATCCCCAATTATATAAGCCACTTAAAATCACTGAACTTAAAATTAAAACCGTTAGAACATTTTCCAACCACAATTTCTTATTAGAAATTAAGGAAATAAGTATAGAATAAAATTCTCAAAAAAAAAAAAATAATTTTTACTTAAAATCTTTGTAAAACAAAAAATTAGTTTCAGCAGGGGACACCCGGGTTTGAACCGGGGACCTCTCGATCTGCAGTCGAATGCTCTACCACTGAGCTATATCCCCTTTTGGCACTTGGTTGGCCAAATGTTTATAAAAATAGCTGCCCTAAGAAAGTTCTCATTACCCCTTAATGATCATTAAGTGTTTCTTGAGTAAAGATTAAATGTAAAGCATGACTCAGTGTCAATGACACTCAGTCATGCATGAATTATAAATTCATCACAAAATCCCAGATGTTTAACAGTGGAGAAAGTATTTTAATAGCTTCTGTTAAGTTATCAGATTTTTTTTAATGCTGTGTTAGATACAATGTTAACTTTACAGTATTATGTTAATAACATAAGATTTAATTACATGAACAATGATTTTGCGTGGTTGTTTGTATTATTTTAAAAGAACTTAATGTTTTTTGCTTATAAAAACTTAAAAAGGAAATAGAAAAAAAATGTTGACATAAGTTTCGTTTAAAGATAACGTGCATGGTGGTGATGATGTGAATTTTAAAAATTTCTTAATATTTTATTTTATAGTTAATATATGAGATGAATTTATTAAATTCATTACCACTAAAATTTAACGTTCTTTTTTAGGTTAAGAACTAATTTGTTGTTTGTTTAAATGATACTTAAGAAGACGAAGGATGGATGGAATATTTATTTAAAAAGTTTAATTTTACAAAGGGGACACCCGGGTTTGAACCGGGGACCTCTCGATCTGCAGTCGAATGCTCTACCACTGAGCTATATCCCCTTAATATCTAACCCTTTCGTTATTTGAAATTTTTTGCATCAAATTAATAGTCAAAGCTATTAGAACTGCTCTTAGAAATGCGTTCACACTAACATCGAAATTTAAAATTTTTATACCACTGAACTATATCACCAAGTAACCGGTTTTTAATAAGTTTATTATAAAGTTTCCATAACTTATAAAATATTATATAATGATATTTATTGGTTATTTATTATTATTTTTTTTTTTTAATTCAATTGTTAATAGAACAGTATTTAAGTCTTGAACGTATTTTTATTTTTTCTGAAATGAACTTGATTTTTTGTATTTTAAATGTGCAGTTTTAAAGACTATTATTTGTTATACAATATTACACAATTTTATATAAAAAAAAGTAACTTTTACAGGGGACACCCGGGTTTGAACCGGGGACCTCTCGATCTGCAGTCGAATGCTCTACCACTTAGCTATATCCCCACATGCATTTTGGGCGAAAAATTTAAGAAATTTAAATTGCTTTTTTGGAGTATATATTGCTGTCATAAATAATAGACAAGATATCAATTGATGTTTCCTAATTCGTAAGATAAGATTACATAAATATTTTTTTCTACTTTAAAAAGTAGTGGGTATTCTTTTTAAAATTAAAATAATTATTTAAAAAGTAAAGTTTATCAACTAAAAATATTCAAATACATACATAGTTTTTTCCTGGGCTTAAAATGAACCAAAAAATAAAATATATATATATTTATCCGTTTCGGACAATTTTAAGAATAATGTTAAAAACTTTAAAAGAGTGTATGGTAGACATAGAGACACATTCGTTTTTGTCTATTTTCTTGAAAACGAAGTAAAATTTTTTGTGTTAATGATTTATTTCTGTTCCTCTATAACAGATATTTTTTCTAAAAAATTTTGACAATTTCAACAAACATTTGTTCGGACATTGTGGGCATTTCTTGTGATAACTTATCATATTTTTTGGAATTGATCAAAGATTTTTTTTTTCTAAGTTATAAATATGAAAGTAATAAACAAGAATTGACGACATTTCGCCAAACTGCTGGTAGGTCGATTTAACTTATCCTCCAGGAAGGTCGTAACCAGATACGAAGCCATTTTTATCTGTAGATCTTTCACTGTATATATAGACTGCATGCATTTTGTCTCTTGTGTTATTCTCTTGAAATGAATAAAGGCTCCGTTACTCTACCGTAAATGTAAATGTAAACGGAACTTAAGTGGATGGTTACTCAAAAAACGTAAATGTAGCCAGAGTTTGTTGTTGTTTTGTACACATCAACATCAATGATGTCAATTACACATATTTTCAGTAAGTCTCAATCGGTTTGAAAATCGCTAGATTTATTGTTTTGTATTTTAGTGATTTGTATTCAAAACGAAATTTGTGCTTTTATGACAAAAAAATTTTTAATTTTATTAAATTATTGATAGATATATGATGAAAACAGCAAAATAAATTGTCCAGTTGATAAACTTTTTATCAAATCTTCGATTTACAGAAGGTGTCCTGGTAGCACTTCTTCAGAAGGTCTGCTGGTAGTTTTTAAGGGCAACATCGGGTCGCGAATATGTAAGGCCTTGCTCTCAATGACATCGTGTGTAAAGAATACATGAACATGGAATGCAGGGAGAAGCTCTTCTGGCTATAAAAAAAATATCTTCTAGAAGGGCTCTTTACCCCTTCTTTTTACCACTGGACTGCTCTAGTGTTAACTGAATTAAAACAAGTGTCATTTAGTGATTTTCTCATTCATGTACTTTGGGTCACCATTGTTAATTGAATTTTTATTTATTTTCCATAAAATTCAATTACATACAGCTTTTTTTTTTTCAAATGCTGTATTAATATAAAGTAAAAAACATCACATATGGGAACACGATTCTGCCCCCATCACTTGGATAATCTACCACATAGGATTGGGTAGTTTCGACGTTTTTGGACACTTCACAAATTCATAATAAACACTAACTTAAAATAGTCGTGATCAAAAGGGGTTAAATATAAGCCAGACAGTCACATAAAGAATGTTCCTTATAATCAATTAAATAATTTCTGTAGTAATCCTTTCCACTAGTTCCTATTTGACTGTGCTTTTGCTAAATTTCTTGATCACACAAATACCCTGTTACCCAGACTATGCTGAGATGTATAGATAAAGATTGAAAGCAGTTGAAGTTTTAAATCAGTGATGCGCACACACACTACTATACATTTGCGCTTGTGTATGTGAAGCAGCAAAAAACAAAATTGAATGAACGCAGCTCAATTTTACACTGAAAAAGTTCTTGAATTGTAGAAAGTAAGCGTCCAAACAACGAAACATATGTTAATTTTAATTTTTGTTATGGACGACTTTATTTTTTCTGGAGGAAATTGGTTTTCTGGTAATTTTTGTTCAAATAGATTTCCTGTAAAAATATAATAAAATATGATGACAAATATTAAATGTATAAAAAAGAAATCAGTTTCCATTTTTCATCAAATATTTTGCTTAGTGTATTTTTTTTAAGTTGCGTAGTGAGCTCTTGCTTCGGTAAGCAGAATTTGTAGTCTAACCTCTAAAGTTCTTTTTAAAAGCAAAACTCGATCTTAAAAAATAATATATTTGCTTATTTTAATATCCTTTTTATTTAAAAACAAAATAAAAAAATTCTTATTAGGGGACACCCGGGTTTGAACCGGGGACCTCTCGATCTGCAGTCGAATGCTCTACCACTGAGCTATATCCCCTTCCTTAAAAGCCTGTAAAAAATAACACGATTTTAACTTAACATTTGTCCCTTAATTAAAAAAAATTATACAAAATTCTTAAAACTTTCTTTCATTAAATAAAACTAACAAAAACATCAATTGCACCTGTTCAAAAAAATATTTTCATTTATAAAATAAATAAAAAAATGTTTAAATTATTGACAAAAATCATAGATAATGGCAATCATTTTATCATTACTCCTCTTAAATTGACTAAAAAGCATTTATAATGTTACTGATAATGATTAAGATGAAAATGTTGATAATAATACGAATAATAATGATGATGATTTGAAAAATTTCTTTAAATTACCTTGAAAATTTGTTACAAATTTTTTCCCCCCTTGCAAATTTTGTTGTTGTTGTCGTTTACTCCAAAGTAAGTATATAAATTCAAATATGCAAATGAGTTTTTGATGTTTTAGAATTTATCATGTTTTTTTTTTTCTTTTTTGGCCTAAAATACCGAATGTTAAGATGTGAAATTGATAAGTTGCCATCAATAGACAATTTTATGTTAGAGGAAAAAAAATAATATTTCTTTTTAGGAGATTTTTTTTATGTTAAAGTTCATTATTATGTCAACATTTTTGATTTGAATAAAATTGAGTTGCAAAAGAAGGAAAAAAAAAAAAATAAAGAAAAACTAGAGAAAAAAAAAGGTAAAAATTACTTACTTTTCATTCATAATAATGAATCAAATATTGATGATGTGCTATTTATTAAGCAAAAAAAGGAGTAGTAAATTTTGTTCTTTTCAAAAGTAAAAGAAGAAATGAAAAAAAAAAAAAAATTGCAGCTTTTTGCAAGAACAATATTTCTGTGCTAAAGAAAATTGTCTTAATATTGATACATTCTTTTATTGTGATCCTTTATATGGTCCAGTATTAGCTTTAATCTAAGTTTTTTAAAAAGTTTTATTTCAGCTATAATCGTGGTTCTTCAAATTTAATTTTAATAATTTTATTAATTTAATTTTTTTATTTTATTTTTTTATTTTAAATCTAGTTCTTTATATAGACAAGTTTTGGCTTCAATCGATGTTCTTGATAAACAAAACATTTATCTTAAGAGTTATTCCATATCAAAATGGATATCAATCGGATTTGACATCTCCGATTTCAATTAGTTCTTGTTTAAGTCTAATTTTAGCTTTAATCAAGGTTCTTGGTATAATAAAACATTAACTTTTTGACTGATCCTAACGGGATTGCGACAGAAACCGATAAGGAGGCATTTAAATCTGAGCCTGCCCGGGCTAATTCGTCTACCTGTTGATTGCCATAGTGATTCTTATGCGCATGAACCCAGACTATAGTAATGTCATACAGTCGACTTAGTCCTAACAGTTCCTCTTTACACTGTCTGACAAGAATAGAGGTAGTTTTGGGTGATTTGAGCGATAGTATTGCCGCCTGGCTGTCGACGAATAAACCAATATCTCCTTGAATATTTCTGAAGTCCATCTGGGGAGTCATATTGAGTTGCGGGGGTATTAAACTTAATATTTTCGCGTGCCCATATGTCTGAAGCTCAGAATCTTGGTCTTTGTGGTGAAAAGTACCAGCTCTGTCTTGCCCGGATTTACTCATAGCCCACATTCTTTGGTTGCTGAGTGTAGTCAGAGCAGTTGACATGATATCGCTTATCACGTTCAGAAACTGTCCTGATACTAGTATAACAACATCGTCTGTATAAGCCACGACTTTCACACCCCTGTCGTCCAATTCGCATAGGATGGTATTAATGACAATAAGCCACAACAGTGGAGAAATCACACCTCCTTGTGGAGTTCCACGTATAACTTGTTTGGTCTTAGGACAACTGAGGCTTCAAGGAAGAGACCACAGCCTACATTTAAGCCACCGCATCTCGTCAAGATTGTTATCCAGGTTGGGTTTTTCAACTATATTAAAAAAAAAAAAAAAATATAATATGTATTTCCATAATTTAAAATTCAATTTATTATATTTTTTCTATAAAAACCTATACAACGCTGCATTTTTGTTGTAAACATAACAAAATTAAATTTTTAAAAACTAGACAAAAATTTTAGATTTTATGTAGAACTAGCTAATACCCGGTGTGCCCCCCCCCCCGGTGTGAAGCTAATGCTAGTCGTACAAAATTTGAGATCTCTAACTTTTATAGTTTCCCAGATATAAAAATTTTGTTATTAACTTTATATGAGAGATGACACGCCCACTATTTCTTTTCCGCCCATTTTTGCACAAAATGTTTACAATGACACTTAAGTTTATTGTACAAAATTTGGGAAATGTAACTGTTATAGTTTTCTAAATTTACGGCATTTGGTATTGGCAAGCAATATTAGGCGTGGGATGTGCCACACCCCCTATTGCTAGTTAGCCCATTTTTTTCCAGAATGTTCATATAGGTGTCAAAGTTGTTCGTGCAAAATTTGAGGACTCTAGTATTACCAATTTCCGAGATATACTACTTTTAATAGTTATTTAGTAAGTGGGCGTGACACCTCGCCCACATGGAATTTCAAAATAGGCGGCTATAGACTTCAAACAAACATACATACATACCCTGCCAGCAATTGGGTGATAGTTTCCCTGCCAGCAATTGGGTGATAGTTTTATCCACTATCAGAAAAATTACTCCTTTTAGTACTCTCAAGATGTTATTTTCTGGATAGAAATTAAATTTACAAAAACAAATTACATTAATTTCGACTTTTGATCTATTTATCATACATTTTTCGTACTAACTAAATGTGGAAAAAGTCACTTAAAAAGCTAGTTTTTGGATATACTAATGTTACCAAAAACTGTCTCCCATTAATGCTCTCAAGATGTTATTTTCTGGATAGTAAACAAATTTACAAAAACAAATTACATTAATTTCGACTTTTGATCTAATTATTATACATTTGCCGCACTAACTTAAATGTCGAAAAAGTTACTTAAAAGATAGTTTTTGGATATATACAAAGTTAGCAAAAACTGCTTTCCGTTTGTGTTCTTTAAACGTTATTTTTCTGATTGTAAACAATTTTACAAAAACAAATAACATTCATTTCGATTTTTCGAAAAATGTGAAAAACGGTGGTATTTAGTTGACGTCTTACTTTGTAAGCCATATAATCGAAGTATATGTTAAAAGCTGAACAAAAAAAAAACAATTAAAAATTTAAAGAAATTTTCACAAAATGGAAATAAATTTATAAAGTAATAAAATGAGGCAAAAATTCAAGTAAAACTAAAATAATGTTACATTTCCCTCCTAAATGATACCATTTCGATGCCCAAAAAATATACTAAATAGTGTCATCCAAAAAGTATTAGATCTGCGGCACATTTCTTCCCGAACGATGACACTTCTTTGATAGTAAAATTATACATATTTCTTTACAATTTAGTGCAAATTTGGATAGACAAAAAAGTGTTCAAATTTACCACTAAAATTTACTCTAATTCGACACCCAAATAAAGCACTTAATAGTATCATAAAAGAAGTAAAAGAACTGCTGCACACTTCTTCCCGAACGGTGACACTTCTTGGATAAGAAAATGATATCATATTCTGCTATATCTAACAACTTGAGGTTACTCTTTAGTTCAATTTTGGATAGAAAATGTTGGCAGGGTAACCACTAATTTTCCATACATACGATTAAAGTCAAAATTTTGAAAAAGAAAAGGAAAATAAACTTAAAAGTGTTAAATAAATCATTATTAGGGGGCGGAATTTCATGCATTTATTTTAAACAAATATGCGCCTATAAAATACTCTTCGATCAAGAGAATTTTGCAGAGACCGAAACAAATACTGACTACTATTTGTGCAATGTCCGGATGCATCCTAAAAGAATCCAAAAACTTGTACGTATGTCTGTATGTATGTATTTATATAAACGACTTTTATACGGTTAAAATACTGCTTTCTAAATCAATTCTAGAGAAAATAAAAAGTGTCATTTTGTAGCAGCAGTCTTATGAATTTTAAAAATACGAGTCCCTAAAATAAATTTAGAACAATTAAACTGTCAATTATTTTTTAAATTTCCTTCTTTACAATGTGTTCACAGTAACTCAACAAATTTATTATTATTTTTTAAAGCTCATCAAACTTTTCTATTATTACATTTTTTTAATTTTTTATCATACCATTTTAATAATCTATTTATTTTTATTAAAACAAATATCCCTTGAAATTCTTAGAAAAAATTCTACAGTTTTCCGCCAACTAAACAACAAAAACAACAAAAGAAAATCATATTAATATTTAAACAAGTATTTAATATTAAAAGGAAACCTGTCAGTTGTTGTTAATAGGAAACATTTCAAAAAATAATTTAACAGTAATACTCTCTTATAAACAAGTAATTTTTATAACACAAAAATCTACTTATACACGAAAATAGCAACAACACAACACACAGGACTATTTACAAAATTTTCAAACAAAAACAAGAAACTGCGCAATTTTCTTGTCAATTGGACTGACAATGACCATCAAGAAAGAATTAAAAAAAAAAAAAGATGACAACAACAAAGAACTTAAGAAAAATGCCACTCATGCTTTTTCCTTGTTACTATAACTTTCTGTATGTTCACAAATCTGTTGCTTTGAGGTGGGGATAATAGGAATATATGAATGTTGGTTTAAATGTGTTATTTGATGCTTTAATGGTTAATGATCCTTTAACTTTGACATAAACTTACCTTCACACAAACACTCAAACATTTATCTAATATATGCTTTTAAATACAAGACATTAAAAATGTTTGTTCTTTATTTAAAGCTTGTTGTACAACCTCAAAGTTGTTGTTGTTGTTAAAATACAAACAAACTCTGTATTTTACTTTTTTTTTCGAAGAATTGTCAGATAAAGAAATAATCTTCTTTTGTTAAACATAAAAAAAACAACAAAAAATAAACAGGATTTTTGGTTTGATATAATGAGCAAAAATATATAACTAATACTAATATACTATATTTTACTCAGGCACATTAACTTAAACACACACACACACATATACAAAAATATATCTAGAAGTAAGTACTTAGATTACAGCATGTTTGTAAACGGTAATTAACACTTTTTCTCTATGTGAAAGTCTGTAACTGCCTGAAAGTATGCTATGATTCATTTTTCATGTTGGTAATTAAAAAAAATACAGGAAATGTTTGGTGTTTTTGTTTTAGGCAACTCTACACAGTGGAGCCGCACAGTGCTTTGTTCCATAGACAAAAATCAAAACAAAAACATTTTTCAAATTGAGCTGAAATATACGTTTTTAGAAAGGTAACAATATAGATCATATAATTTTAAAAGATTTTTTTGGAACAAGTTATTATTATCTTTTATATATAGTGTTTCGAATATATATATATATATATATATATATGTATATATATATATATATATATATATATATATATATATATATATATATATATATATATATATATATATATATATATATATATATATATATATATATATATATATATATATATATATATATATATATATATATATATGTATATATATATATTATTGCTCAAATTTATACATATTTTTTACTTAAAACCTAAAAATTCCTTAAATTTTTTGAAGGATATAAACAAATTATTATTTTTTTTTTTTTACGGTTTATATACAGTGATGTGAAAAATAATAAGGACACTAATGTCAAACAATAATATTTGATCAGAAAATAATTAAAAAGAGAAATTGCTAAAAAATAACTGTACTTATTTTTAGGTAATATATTACAAAAACGAGTTCCATTATGTTTTTTAAAATTGTTGTTTTTATTTTACATTTTTTTAATAAATTAAACTTAAAATATAAATTCCTCCTGTGAAAAAAAATAAGGACACTTCGTGTTTTCATCTAAATAATACCATAACATTAACAAAAAAGAAGAGATTCACAATTAATACTGTTCTAATATTGTTTTCCAGTGGTTAATATTTTGTTGAGGCTCCGTTGTTTTTTAAAACTGCTAGGCATCGTCGGAGCATAGAGTCAACAAGGTTTTGACAGACTGAAATCGGTATATCATTCCACGCAGCCTGAATTAATTCCCATAGCTGGTCGCAATTCGTGGGACATTTTCCTCTAATTGAAGTTTTCACTACACAGAAAAAAGACACCAATTAACAAATATATATGAAAATAATTCATTCAATTATAAAATTGTTTAAATTTGCACCTCTCACCAAAATGATTATATCAATTACTAAAAACTATAAAAAATACAAAACAGAAAAAAAAATTCCCAATTAATAAATTAATTAAATCAATCAAGTAGATAATTGAATGAATTAAAAATGTGTATAGGAAAAAAAATCATACCAAAATTTATTTTTTATTTTATTTTTTCCTGAACATATTTATTAAATTTTGATGCAAAATTAAACAACTGAGTTAATTGTAAAAAAGACTGTAATAATTTTTTCTGTGTATATTCCACAAATTTTCGATCGGATTTAGATCGGGAGACTGCGCAGGCCATTCTAATAAATTTATCTTGTTATTCCCAAACCACATCTTGGTGCACTTTGCCGTATGTTTTGGGTCATTGTCCTGTTGGAACACCCATCGCAGTGGCATATTTTCTTCGGCATAAGGAAGCATACAATTTTGTAGAATGTCAACATAATCTGTTGCTTTCATAATGCCCTGTATACGATACAGTGGCCCAACACCATAGTAGGAAAATGATTCCCAAACAATGATATTACCACCGCCGTGCTTTACCGTCTTAAGAGTGTATTTTGGGTTGTATTCCATATTAATTGGTCTTCTTACAGTATGAAGACCTCCATCTGAATTAAATAAATTAATTTTTGTTTCATCCGACCATAGAATATTTCTCCATTTTTCTTGAGGCCAGCATGAGTGAAGTTCAGCAAATTTTAGCCTTTGTTGTACGTTCTTCTTCGACAACATTGGTACTTTTCTAGCACTATGAGCTTTAAGGTTCTCTTTTTTACACATCGAATGATTCCACGTTTAACTGTAGGTGTAATTTTTGCCATTTTTTTTCCCATTTTTCCCTAAAAACTACAAAATTTTGCTGTTTTTAAGTTTGAATTGAAATTAAAGTTTCACTAAAATCACTCTTCTTATCTTTTGTACACAAAAAATAACTTTTAAAAGTTTTGATATTATTTTATTTTAGTTGATCGACAAACTGTCCTTATTAATTCGCACAACCAAAACCAACTGAACTCTGCTTAATAACCAATTTTTTTTAAATGTATACAAATTCTAAGAATTTTTGTAACGGAACTTGTTTTTGTAATATATTAGCTGAAAATTAATACAGTTATTTATGAGCAATTCTCTCATTTTACATATTTTCTGATCAAATATTATTGTTGGGCATAAGTGTCCTTATTATTTTTCACATCACTGTAAGTTTTTACAGTTATTTAACAGATTAAAAAATATTTAGAGCCTATTTTTTTCCACAACTTAAAAAAAAGTTAAATTGAAAAAGTGTCTGATTATCCGTTTCTACTTCAATTTCAAAGAGTTCTAATGTTGACGTAATTTATTTTGCTAAATTAAAATAAAATAATAAATAATAAAACAAGCTTTAAATAAAGAACAAAAATTATTTCAAAATTTAAAAAACAACTAAGTAATAGAAAAATATATTTTTTTAAGACCTAATATATTACGTTAAAAATTCTCCAGATGGCGCTAATTATAGAGCATTTTTAAATTTTAATACAAAAATTACATGAGTTCAATGGAGTATTAAAAAAAAAATTATAAAAAATTATACAATTTTTTTTGCTTGATTCTAAAATTTAGTATTGTGTTTTAATATATAAAAGAAGAATTACTTCCTATTTTTTGCCACAACTAAGAAAAATGATAATTAAAAAAATTTATAAATTTCCTTTTATTACACAAAAGTCAAAAAATTCTTTATGTTGAAATATTTCGTGTTGTTATTGAAAACTAAAAGAAAAAAAATTTTTGTACCGGAAATCGGGCGAAATTAGGCAAATTAATGATTTACTGAACATAAAATGTCGGTGCAGAAATTAAAATACACAGAAAAAAGTAAAAATGGACTTCAATTACGAAATTTGTAATATTAATTAATTTTTAATTGATTTTGCTCCAATCATCAAAATGATAATATTAATAACTAGATTAATTGATATTATTATTACTTCTTTTCCTTAAATAGTTGCAATGAGCAGAAAATTTTTTAAAAATTTACTTAAATTTATTTTATTTCTGTACTTTTATAGACAAATATTTAATTTTTCTTTATATTTTATTAACAGCTGTCAATTTATTAAAAAACAAAACTGAAAACCAATTAGAAAATTAATTATATTAATAAATCATATAATTAAATTCCAATATAAAGTTAATTACTAATTTTATTAAAAAATTATTTGAAATATTTTTTTCTGTGTAATATTTAAAAATTATAGGGCTTGGGGGAGGTAGTTATGTCCTTGCTCGTATTAAATAAAATATTATCTGACCCATAAAAAACCCATTTCTAATAGCTATCGTAAATTTTGATACTGTTTTGACCAGTATTTTCTTGCTCCGATTTTTTCAAAACTTTGTATATATTTACTCTGTATCGAAAGTTATATATGTGCCAAGTTTAAATTTGCTGCGATACCCCCTTCTATTTTTATAAAATTAAAAACGGTATGTTAGCCAGAAATGCGTTTTTCTCATTTCAGGATATATGGGAGGCAGGTGTGTTCTTGTTCCGATTTAAATAAAAATTGGCAGAATCATAAATAATCTATATTTAACTGCAATCACAATTCTGACCAGCATTCACGCAGTAAATCCGTTTTTTAGTTTCAGGATATATGGGAGGTGGGCGTGTCCTGGTACCTTTAAAAAAATAAATTAGAAGACGTATAAACAATCTATTTTTAATGGCAGGCACAAATTTTGGTAAAGTTCAGAACAGTATTTTAGAAAAAAATTAGTTTTCTAACTTCAGTATATGTGGGAGGTAGGCGTGTCCTTGCGCCAATTTTTTTAAAACTTCATATTTATTCATTCTTAGCCTAAAGTAATATGTTTACCAAGTTTCCTATCGTTGTATGGGACCAAAGCACTGTGAGCCGTTTGCCTTAAAATGAATAATAAATATTTTTCTTTTCAACTAACGATTTTCAAAAAGGGTCCTTACGAACATTCGTTAAGGGGTCTCTAAGACCTTTTTAATGTTTAAGGGTCTTTTTAAAGCATTTCTTTAAAGATTGATAGCTCAATTTTATTTATTTTATTTATTTCTTCTTACTTATGAAATGTATTGAAGTTTGCAGAATAATATACGATTTTAAAAAGTACTGAACTGAAGACGTTGCCATGGAAGTGAACTTTGTTTATTTATTATGAATATTATTTTCTAAAAAATACATCTGTTAAACAATTATAGAAATTGATTCAATAAAAATTTCTTTATTATGTGTGTGCTACTTTGACACCCTGTTACTTATCTCCAATTATTACAGGGTGATTACCAGATAATTTTTCTGAAAGTTTAGGTCCTCCTCTAAAACTCTCTTATATATTACAATACGATCCGATCAGTAGTTTAGGATATACAGATTTAATACCATATTTTTTTTTTTGCTTTCGGCCCCATAGTGCTCTATATGAAATAGAAAATAAATAGCTAATAAAGAAAGAAAATAGTAAAATTATGTAGTTGTTTTTGTTTTTGTAACATTAATATTAATTTTAATCTCTTTTGATGACTATTTAAGTCCCTTTGGTATAATTTTTATGTGAAGCTTTTTATTTTTTCTCTTATTTTTAAATCATTACTAATGCTCGCTTTAGTGGGAGGAGATTAAATAAGTACTTATTACATTAATGAGTTCGCAACAGAATGTGAACATGTTTTTACAGAGATTATATCGAATTCAAACAATCTCAAACAAAATCATAATTTGACTGATAATATTAGTAAAATAAAAAATATCTTTTTTCCTGACATTAATTTAAAATTTTATCAAAGTAATCATAAAAAAAATTTAAATAATAAAGTCATTGTTTAGATTAATTAAATTTTTTCAGATTTTCTATTTATACCTAAATATATTCCTACACTTTTAACTAATGACATAAATATGTATGTATGTTTCAACATTATTGTTTGGGCGTATTCTTCTATAGCTAAATGTAAAATTGTATATTTATCATGAACATAACGATGTCTAATATTGTAGAACATCATGTAAAACAGTAATTTTACAACTAAAATTCCAAAAAAAAAAAAATATTTGTTGGTATCTCTTCAGCAGCCCCAAATTAACTCTGCATTAAAACCTTTTGTAACAAATCAACAGTTGGTTTTTTTCATTTCGTAGTTTAATGATACTTTTAAATGAAAAAATTCTGTGGAGGGACAAAAGCAGAAAAAATAAATAAAAAATAGTCACATAATTTAAGAGCAGTGAATAGCAATTTGTATTTATAGATAAGAGTTCATGTAGAAAAAATGATGAGTGAAATTTTGAGAAATTTTTGAACAAATGTCTTTTAAGAGGCTATGACTTTTAAGCTTTATAGTGTTCAAGTGATTGCTAGATCACATTTAAAGAAGTTTTTTTATAAGTAAGTTTTATGGACAAAAGGAAGCTTTTTCCATTTTTGAATTAAGTTTTTCCCGAAAGTTTTTATACGAAAAAGTAAAAGTGTTTTTTTTATTTCCTTGATTTTAAAACAAGTTTATATGATGCCAAAATTTCAGAAATACTTCTACTCATTTCACAAAAATATAAAAATTTTAAAGTTTTATCCTGTCATAGCCTGAAGAGATATGACTGAACTTAATTTATTTAATAATGATTCTGTAAGAGACCAGAGAAGATAGAAAACATACGTTTTGTCTAATAGTTCAATTAAATTCATATTAAATATTTTACTTAGATATTATTTACCTTAAAGACAACAATATTTAGTTTTAACAAATTCAATTCACAACTAACAACTCTAATACCTCTTTCGTATATAAAAAAGGATATCGGTGATTAAATGAAACACTATGCAAATATTTTTAGCGAATACACAAATAAATGCCAAGCAAAGTGTTTTGTTAAAAATCCCTACATCAACAAATTTATTCACTAGCAAATGTTCACCTTCATGGCCACATATACATAGGTATGTATATGTGTTTGTGATTGGTTAAAAACTATAAGCAACTAAGTTTGCTATGGCTTAAATAATTGGGTCAACAAGCAAAAATTCAAAAAAAAAAAAAGTTTTAAAGTTTGTATTACCTTTATGTATAAGCAAACAATCTAAAGGCTACAAGGCCTAAAAGTATACTTTAACTTTTTGTTGCTTTGGTTTTTTATAGAAAAATCTCTCTCTGGTTTTTAAACGAGTATTTTATGTGAGTTATTAACGTAAGATTAATTGTTTTCCGGCACTACGCCTTTAAGGATTTTTAGCATTTTATTTTTCATTTATTTTTTCAATCATAATTGTTGCTCTTCTATAGGTATTTTTTTTGGAGAATTTTTCCTGGTTTTCATTGTAGGCGTCTGAACGTGTTAGTGGTTTATGTAAAGGATTTAATAGTGTTGGTGTTTTGTTTTTGTTTTTGTTAAGGTGAATCGATGGAAATTGTTGGGTTAGTAGTAATATGTATTTGTATAAGTACTAGCAAATACATAAAATTTGATAGACCATAAAATTTAAAGCTTTTTGGTAAAACCTATTATTAAGCTTTAAGGAAATCCTGCCCTTATTGCTAGAATTTCTGTTGCTGCTAGCCAGTTGGTCGCTTTTGTAGGTTAAGGAAAGTCAAGGGAGTTTGAATTGTTTTTATACATATATGAGATCTGCACACGAAAAAAAAGACTAGCATACTTTAAGGCTTATAAGTTTTATTATACGTACAAAAAATTAGTACCGTTAACTTGTTTACATTTGCTATTATTCTCAGTAACTATGTGCTAAATTTGGTTGTAGTATCGTAATTCGTTTTTGCTAAAATGAGAATTTAACAAAAATTCATGCAAACGCATAAACAAAAAGCAGATGATTTGGAAAATTTTGAACTGAAACTTAATTAATATTGAACTGAAACTATTGAATGGAACTAAAGCAGAAAAAGAAATTGAACTGAAACTGAACTAAAACTAAACTAGAACTGACTTCCAACTAAACTTGAATTGAACTGGAACTAAACTAGAACTGAACTAAAACTGAAGCAGAACTGAACTAGAACTGAATAGGATTTAAACTAGAATTGAACTTAGACTTAACTAGAACTGAGTTAAAACTAACTAAAACTGTACTAGAACTGAACTAGAATTCAACTAGAAATGCATTAGTACTGAATTAGAACTAAACTAGAAATGCACTAGAACTGAGTTAGAACTAAACTAGAACTGAACTAAAACTGAACTAGAACTGAACTTGAACAGAACTGAATAGGAGCTAAACTAGAACTTAACTAGAACTGAACTAGAACTGAATTAGAACTGAACTAGAGATAAATAGGAACTAAATTACAACTGAATTAAAACTGAATGAACTAGAACTGACTTCGAACTAAACTTGAATTGAACTAGAACTGAACCAGAACTGAATAGGAACTAAACTAGAATTGAAGTAGGACTTAACTAGAACTGAATTAAAACTGAACTAAAACTGGACTAGAAATGCACTAGAACTGAACTAGAACTGAGCTAAAACTGAATTAGAACTGAACTAAAAATTAACTAGAACTGAACTAAAAATTAACTAGAACTGAACTAAAATCGAGCTAGAACTGAAATAGAACTACTTTTGAAATGAAGTAGAACTGAACTGAAAATGAACTAGAAATGCAGTAGAACTGAACTGGAACTGAATTAGAACTGAACTAGAACTGAACTAGAACTGAAACTACTCTTGAAATGAAGTAGAACTGAACTAGAAATGAACTAGAACTGAACTAAAAATTAACTAGAACTGAATTAGAACTAAACTAAAAATTAACTAGAACTGAATTAGAACTGAACTAAAAATTAACTAAAAAAACTGAGCTAGAACTGAACTAGAACTGAACGAGAACTGTACTAGAACTGAAATAGAACTGAACTATAACTGCAATATAACTGAACTATAATTGAACTAGAACTGAACTAGAACTGAACTAGAACTGAACTAGAACTGAACTAGAACTGAACTAGAACTGAACTAGAACTGAACTAGAACTGAACTAGAACTGAACTATAACTGAACTAGAACTGAACTAGAACTGAACTAGAACTGAAGTAGAACTGAGCTAAAACTGAATTAGAACTGAAGTAGAATTGAATTAGAACTGAACTAAAAATTAACTAGAACTGAACTAAAACTGAATTAAAATTGAACTGAAACAAAACTAGAACTGAAGTTAAACTGTAGTAGAACTGAACTAGAAATGCACTAGAACTGAGTTAGAACTGAAATAAAAAAGAACTAAAACCTAACTAAATTTTTCGTGGGCAGTCCTTATTTCGATTGTCTGTTAGAGTAACATTTTAATTAACTGCACATTTCAAAATAAAATTCTCTACGTTACGTCATTTCTTAAATTTAACTTCCACTCAAATTGTCTTCAGTTCTAGTTATTTTTTATAAGAGATAAAACAATGTAATCGCAATAGACTGTCAGTTTTAGTTACAATGTATTAAGGTAAAGTTAAAGGATGACATGTTCATATTATTTTCTTACTCTTCCCTGCCATTATATGAGTAATGGATGGAAGATGTCAACAAATGTTGCAATTTCGAAAAAAAAATATTACTTTAGTTTTTAGTTACAAAATTGATTGAATTTTTGTTAGTTCTTTTACTTTCTTGACAGGCAATTATATATGAAAAATAAACAATAAAATATAATTTTTTATTTAAACAATGAATTTAACATGACTTTATGACAGTTGCATTTATTTCATAAGTACATTTTAAAATCATTTTCTTATTCTTTTCCATTGAATAAATATTACCAAATAAAGTATAAATCGTATTAGGCCAATACATAATTTTTAAAATACCAGTATCTGGAGGTACATGAATATTAGTCATTACATAGGTACCTACAGGCAAAGGACACTTAAGACTTAAATTACCCATACCCTCCTTGTTAAATAACATTTCAGCTACATTACTAAAAACACGAATACGTTTGACAGAACGCCAAAATTCACATACTTTATAAGTGGAATTGTAGAGAATTTTTTTAGGTTCTAGTTTAGAACCTTTGCGAGCCTCTTTATTATGTTGCACTAATATTAAATTCCACATGGGTGCTGGTACTTCTTTGAAAACTCTCGTAATCGATGAAAATGTATTATTCTTGTGCATAAACATAGTAAAACGATAATCTGAGGTTTCAGTAGTATGAAATGATAACATTTTCATATGGTAACAGTACTAAGAAAGAAAGGATATGAATGTAATTTTAGTATTTAGGAAATATTATGCTTAGCTCACCATTAAAACTTGTACCCATAAGTTGAAATATAAAATTGCAACAAAGGCAAATTTAAATTGCGCCATATTTACCAAAACTTCTCCAATTCCCACACGTTTGTACTCATGCCTATCACACAAAAAGCAACAAGTAATTAAGAAGTTCAAATGCGAATGTGTGTTGAAAAATGCCTCAATTATGGTAACAGACAAAGTTAATGAGTTTTTAAGTAGCTGACATTAAAACAAACAAAATTTAAATTATAATGATTATATTTTTAATTGAAAATTAAACAATTAACAAATAAAACAAAACAAACAAAATAAATATTAGAACTATAAATAGAATACTTTATATCATATGTTCTATTTTAGATATTATCGACCCTGAAATGAAATGTAAAACTCATTAAGTTAATAAGTCTACAAAAGTTTACATTTTACAGTTCACCTCAGTTGTGATTAAAATTATTTAAATTTATAAAAATCCACTTCATTATACGGTGGACTAGTATTATATTCAGACTTTAAAAATTTCTTTAATTTTAATGCATTTTTCTTTTCTTCTACTTCAACTTAAAAAAACTCATTAAATGTTCCTTTGGCTTTTCTTTTTTCTTCTTTGCATTCTTAGAAAAAATGGTCTCCTTTAAGTGGAATATAATTTTTTAATTAACATCACTTGTTGTAAAGTAGAAATTATTATTTTTTTTTTTTTTAATTATATTTTCTACATTTTTAACACGCACAACCTAAATTCATGCAATTTATGCTTTGTATTTATTATGTTTTCTTTTTTTCTACTACTTTGGTTTCATGTTTATTAAAATTTGTTATTATTCCTGCTACTATCAGGTCCTCATAATATGTTTGGTTTTAACAATTCCCTTTTGATAATAATGCTAAAACACACAAAATTCCCTGGAAAAAAATATAATATAAGAAAAACATATAACAAACCACAACTACACATGAACATGGTTATCCATGATCCATGGCAAGAGAGAGAGAAAGAGAAAATATGGAAATGAAAATGGGTATTAAAAAACAAACGTAGTAACAACGAGAAACTACCATTATTAAACCACAAACAGCAATAATCTACTAATCAAGTAAATGCATTTCTATATGTAAAAAACAGTAAAACAAAAGAGTCGCCCAAAGAGATGAAGGATGAGGAGCTATATTATATTCCATGTATGTAATATGATTTTATGATCCTTAAAAATAAACTAATAACAAACTAAAAATAATATTGCATGCCCAAACTCATTTAGAAAATTATATATATATAAAAAAAAAAAATGTACAGGAAAATTTCATTAAAAAATTGTTTTTGCCAAATTGTTGGCATGTTAGAGTGCTTTACTTTTTAAAATTTTGTGTAACAAACATTTTTAACTACAAGTGACCATTTTAAATTATTAATAACAAACTTGCAGAAAAAATTTATTAATTTCTTTTGCTGGAGTTATTTAATTAAAAGTAAATTAAAATGGAAGTGAAACTGCGAGCTAGAAATGTTTTAAAACTGAACTAGAACTTAACTAGAAATGAAATAGAACTAGAACTGAACTAAAAATGCACTGAAACTGAACTAGAAATGCACTAAAACTAAAGTAGGACAGAACTAAAATTTAACTAGAACTGAATTAGAAATGTATTAAAACTGAACTAGAAATGTACTGAATTAGAACTGAACTAAAACTTTAGCAGAACTGGAAAAAAACCGAAGTAGAACTAAACTAGAAATGAACTAGAAATGCACTAAAATTAAACTAGAATTGTGTTAGAACTGAACTAGAACCGGACTAGAACTAAATTAGAACTGAGCTCGAAATGTACTAGAATTAAACTAAAACTGAACTAGAACTTGAACTAAAACTGAAGTAGAACTGAATTAGAACTGAACTAGAACTGAACTAGAACTGAACTAGAACTGAACTAGAACTGAACTAGAACTGAACTAGAACTGAACTAGAACTGAACTAGAACTGAACTAGAACTGAACTAGAACTGAACTAGAACTGAACTAGAACTGAACTAGAACTGAACTAGAACTGAACTAGAACTGAACTAGAACTGAACTAGAACTGAACTAGAACTGAACTAGAACTGAACTAGAACTGAACTAGAACTGAACTAAAACTGAAGTAGAACTGAATAAGAACTGTAATAGAACTGAATTAGAACTGAACTTGAACTGAACTAGAACTGAACTGAATTAGAACTGAACTAGAACTGAACTAGAACTGAACTAGAACTGAACTAGAACTGAACTAGAACTGAACTACAACTGAACTAGAACTGAACTACAACTGAACTAGAACTTAACTAAAACTGAAGTAGAACTGAATTAGAACTGTAATAGAACTGAACTAGAACTGAAATAGAACTGAACTACAACTGAACTAGAACTGAACGACTGAACTAGAAATGCACTAGAAATAAACTAGAGCTGTGTTAGAACAAAACTAAAACTAGACTAGAATTAGAACTGAACAACTGAACTAGAAATGCACTAGAAATAAACTAAATTAGAACTGAAGTAAAACTGAACTAGAACTAAAGTAGAAATGAGCTAGAACTGAACTAGAACTGAGCTAGATCTGAACTAGAACTGAACTTAGACTTAAGTAGAACTAGAAATGCTCTAGAACTGTATTTTTGAACATTAAATATGTAATATACAGTGTTGCCAAAACTTTGATGCCATGTCCCACCAGATTGTGTTTGAAAAACCGCTAGAAACCGCCTACACTAAAAATAAAATCGCTGAATTTTACCGTTAAAATATTTCTTCTCTTTAATCATGTAAAAACTTGATATCTAATCCTTCACAATCTTAATTTTGAGTATCTGATTGCATTTCAATTCAATTTTGCAAACTTGTAATAAATGTGTTTGTTTAGATTTTACTGTATTCGGCTGATATAGATATATAGAGTATACAAAACCGGCTTGAAATTTAAAAAAAAAAATTGGGTTTCTGCTGTATTTTTATACTGCAAATCATCAAACCGAGGGACTCATTATACATTTCGGTTCTATTTTAAATACATTGATTTTCGAAAACGTTTTCTTTCGAATCGAATTACCCAATAATATCCCAGGGTTTCAAAGTTCCTTGCGGGGAATTTGTGGCAATTGCACTAATGGACCGGTCCCTAAGTACCGGTTGAGTACCAATTGACATCTAACTCATCACCAAAATTCCAGTTGAGAACCAGTTGACACCAATTTCTAACAGATGTTAAGTGTGAAATTATTAACTTGCGCCAAATAACAATCTGTTTGTGAGTGATTTGCGTTAAAGGCTATAAAACGTAAGATACATCAGAAGAATATGGTTTCGATTCGGGTTGCCGCCATCGACATAACGAAAAATTATATAAATATAATTTAATAAAAATAAAAAATAAAAAAGTAAAAATTTTTCTTCAAATTTTTATTATATTAATCGAGTCTTAACATGTTCTCTTGGACCAGTCCTGTGACCTATCCTATGACCTGTCCTAAGGGGCTAATTAGTCACCCATATAAAGTTCCAGAACTTGAACCGGTCACTAGCCCTGAGAACCTGTTACGTGTCTAGTTTTGAACCGGTTCTCTTTCCTCTAGGCATGTTTTCATACCCCAGCAAAAACTTTGCTTCTATTTTTAAAAGCAACAACTTCCTGTATGTATTACAATGTAGCCTTATTCGCCACTCACAGCATTACCAAATAGTACTTCAATAACTAGTATTTAGTAAATATGAAAGTAATTTGATTTTGACGTGGCTCAGCTGTCAAGCGCCTAACTAAAAAAACATGTATTTAAATTGAAAGAGAGTTCAACTCCCACTTAAGGAAAATGTTTTTTTTTTTTTTTTTTATAAATTGTGTTTATTTATTTCCCTATCTGAAAACCACTTTTTAGCACATAAAAATATAAGTCGATTGTGGTGTAGCTGACAGACTAACAAACACAACCAGTATGTTAATGAGTGGGTTCAAATCTCAACTGAGCCAAAATATTTTTTCTTGTGCGTAAAAAAAATCAGCATCCAAAACAACTCTTTTGGAACTCAAATAAAAACTTATGAAATTTTGGACATCGCGAACAAAATTCATCACTTATAGCTCTAAAAGTGGAAGCTGTTTTTTATACTGATTTCGCTTACAAATCACGTTGTTTAGTAGGCGAAGTTTTTGCTGGGTACTATAATGTTGTGGTGATTTAACATTTTGACAAAAAAAAAAAAAAAAAATAATTTCATTGACTTTTTTTATAGAAAAACAGTTGATTTTTTAAAAAATTTCCGGGTAACTACTTATTTTTTATAAATTAGTTAGTTATAGAAGTAAAATAATACCTTTAAATTTTCTTATTTCTGTTTCAGACCAATAAAGAAAAGTCGCTAGAAACCGCCAGCTAGAAAAATGTTACAGTCAGAAAATCCACTTAGCGGTTTTTTACGAAAAGTACCCGCTATGTACAAACGTGCTACAGATTAACGTGGGTACCTGCCATGATGGCCTAACCCCACGGTGGTCTTAGCACCGGGTGAAGTATAATGCGCCAACCAACGCCCCCATATGTTGTTACACATACAGGTTGCAATTAAATAACTCGCTTTCCCTGGACGCATTATTCCACCTTGCTTGAGCGTGGAGCATCTAGAACTCCTGTCACACTTGTGACTGTGTTACTGTTACCAGCAAATAACAGACAACACGATTGAAACCGTAAGCCACTACGTGCCCCCCTATCAGGGCCTCACCAACAACCGGCCAAGAACCAAAAACCACTGCAAATGGTTGTTGATCCTTGGGGCAGCCGGTTCCCGTAGCACCTACTTTCAAGTCCTAGGTAAGACCTTCAGGCTTGCGCCCTACAGTTTCTAAACCCAGGAAATTCAAGGTACTGCTAGACCTTTGTATCCTGTCTAACTTAACACTAACTCTAAAAAAGCAAGTCACGTTTAGAGAAGTAGAAAGACAGGATTTACTCTACCACGTATGAGCTATACATCAAGGAGGGGATTTCTCCGAGAAGACAAGCCGCCGTGGCGGACCCGCTATGTACAATAAAATATCGCCAGATCTAGCGGGAAAACCGCCGTTTTGGCAACACTGGTAATATATCAAGTTCTGACAAGCCGAATGGATTGGCGGGTTTATAACTAACAGAATATTTTATGTATATTTTTTATTAGCCTTAAGATACAAATTATATATTTTTTTTAAATAAATAAATAAATAAATAAATAAATAAATAAATAAATAAATAAATAAATAAATAAATAAATAAATAAATAAATAAATAAATAAATAAATAAATAAATAAATAAATAAATAAATAAATAAATAAATAAATAAATAAATAAATAAATAAATAAATAAATAAATAAATAAATAAATAAATAAATAAATAAATAAATAAATAAATAAATAAATAAATAAATAAATAAATAAATAAATAAATAAATAAATAAATAAATAAATAAATAAATAAATAAATAAATAAATAAATAAATAAATAAATAAATAAATAAATAAATAAATAAATAAATAAATAAATAAATAAATAAATAAATAAATAAATAAATAAATAAATAAATAAATAAATAAATAAATAAATAAATAAATAAATAAATAAATAAATAAATAAATAAATAAATAAATAAATAAATAAATAAATAAATAAATAAATAAATAAATAAATAAATAAATAAATAAATAAATAAATAAATAAATAAATAAATAAATAAATAAATAAATAAATTAATTAATTAATTAATAATTTAATAAATAAATAAAAAAAATAAATAAATAAAAAAGAATTGTACTAAACTAAACTAGAACTGAACTAAAACTAGAAATGTATTAAAACTGAACTAGAATTGCACGAGAACTAAATGAGAACTCAACTAGAACTTAACGGGAACTGAACCACAGCTGAATTGGAACCTAACTGGAACTGAATTGGAACTAAACTAGAATTTAACTAAAAGTGAACAAGAACTAAATTGAAACTGAACTGAAATTCAATTAGAGCTACACTAGAAAACTGAACTAAAACCTAAATGAATTAGAATTGAACTAAAATGGAACTAAGTAGAATTGTACTCAAAATTAATTAATCTAGAACGGATTAAGTATTCTAGCAGAGATATTCGGTTCGAAGAACTGCACAGTGACCCATTTTATATGAAAGTTTTGGCCTTAGTCCATACTTTCTCAAATCCCAAACTCAAAAACTATAAAAGATAAATAGGACATGTAAGCATGTTTTGTAGGTCTTATCAGTGCCTACAATAGTGTGTACAAATATTTGAAATTGGACCAGAAACAAATATTTGGCAAGCGATTAAAATGTCAGAGGTACCCAAGTTTGAGCCCCTTTAGCTCCGCCCCTGAGGGGTCTGTACGGTCCAAACTTAACATTGTAGACTCCTCTGCTATGCATATACCAAATTTCATGCAAATCCAACCAGCCGATCAGAAGTTACAGATTTATTTCCAAAAAATTTCGATTCTGCCCTACTGTGAACTGTAAGTTACAATCGGTACCTGCCCTTGTTGTCTCAGTTTATGAACTATAATTAGGCATCAGCATTATAAAATATGTATTATCTGAATCAAAAAATGTCTTTTCTAATTGGCTTTTGTTGAAATATCAAAAAAAGGGATGTTTTAAATACTATTGTTATTTTTACTTAATTAAAATATTCATCTCATTTTCATATTATTCCATTGTTTTCTACTGTTACTTTTTCGAAAACTTTCTTTATCCTTCTGGCAGATTTAATTGCGTTTTAATTTTTGTATGACAATGTTTAATAACCCACAATATGTTTTCATTTATATGTACGCTTCCTTAAAATTTTTTTTTTTACTTTTTGCTGTTGAGATTTTTTTCTCTAGAGTACGCCTTTTTATTAGAGGGTGTTGCTGACAAATTAATGTTTATAAAACAAAAGTTTTAAAGGCTAAAATTATTGTAATGAGTAAAAAGTTTTTGCTTAAAAAAATTTAAGCAAAGATGTTTGAGATTTTCAAAGTTTTATGAGGCAATGATAATTGCTTAAAGTTAATTAAGTGGTCATAATAGAAATGTATGAGATTTGGTTTGAAATATTTAGATTTTGTGGCATATAAATCATTATAATTTAAAGGCTTTTTTAGAGGGCGTTTAGGAATATTATTATGTTTGTAATACATATGAGTTTTATTGTGAGTAAATATTTGTAATATTTGGTAATTTTTTTATATAAATTTTGTTAAAAATCCCCTAAGTAAAATAAATAATATTTACACTTTGCCACACATACATTTATATACTAGAAAAATATTTTCCTAAATTTAAAGGAAGATTATGATTTTTTTCTTAATAGTGATTGATTATGATATGATTATTTTGTGTAAGTATGTGTAATTATATGTATTCTAAAGTAACATGTTTTAAAATTTGTTTATAATACTCTAAAGACACATATTTTTCTAACAAACAACAAAATAGGAAACAAGGATACAACAAATCAAAATCATTATAATACTAATGTAAAATGATGAGCGGAAATTTCAAAAATAAAAAAATAACAGAATCAAGATGATCTTTTTAACATTCTTCTCCAAAACGTATGGTAGGTTGAAGAAGAAATTTTGTGTTTTCCAAGTTATTTTTTTTTATGATTAAACTTTAAATGCTGACACATGTTGTAGGAAGGATAAAAAAATGTTAAAACATATTCGTTGGTTGTAAATAAATAAAAATACATGACCACCATTATTATTAATATGGCAATGTTAAAATAAAATCAAATATGCAGAATATTTGTTCAACAAATACATACATACATACATACATACACATGATATATTTTATACATATCATAACATACTCCTACCATCTTGTCTCCCCGTTTAGTGACAGGATGAGCAACAGTGGAAAGGAAAAAAATCGTAGTATTTTAAAAAACATGACAAGTAAATTTGTTTATTTTTTATTATATTTACAATAAAGTCAGTCATAATCAAGATAATGTAGAGAATTAAAAGAATGTATTGTTAGTTTTTTTTACTACCTTTATAATGTTGATGGTAATGATAACTTATTATTATGATTATTACTAGGTAATGTAAGAATTCTCTTTTAAAAAATAATATTATTATATGTAAATTATATGATTATATTTTCTTAAATTTAATAAATTTAATTTCTTGCTTTTTTCTTATAGGTAAGCAACAATTTAACTAAAACACATCCTTTTAATCATATGTAAGTATGGAATAAATACTTAAAACCATAAAATTAATTTGTAATAATTCTCTAAATTAGTGGTTTCAAATCCAAATTGATTTAGTTCTTTTAAATCTTTCTCCCCTTTTACTAATAAAAACATAGTGTGCTTGTCAAAGTTATTCTCAGTGCAAACATTTGCCTGACAATGGACAGACAGGGATTGAAAAAAAAAAAACGGGGAATGTATGAATTTATTAATGTTCTGTGTTTGAGTTAACAAATGTGTTCACATTTATTTTATGTACAAGTAAACCGTGACTTTTTAGTAGTTCAGTTCAGTAAAAACTGCCACGACGCAGAGTTATTACAAGAAAACGTGAAATGTCTGTTGTTGTTATCGCATTTTTGTGATATAAAAAAATGAAATTGTTATCCTGTTTATATCATTATTATAATAAATATTTTTGTTTATTAAATTTTTCTCTTTTGTTACAACCGTGACTCACATGTGTTGTGTTGACGTTTTTTTTTAAAGTTACTTGTCATATATTTTTTTTTTTATTTATTTTCGGATACACGCATACATCCATTAGTTGGTATTTCATTTATTATTTATTAGAGGTTTAACAGTGGTTTTTCTTAAACAAATTTTATATAATGGATAAATGTACGTTAAATTAAAAACATGACGAATCTTAAATACCCTCTCTCCACCATTAGTATTTTAATTTTATTTTATTTAATTCGGTAAACTACTCAAAAAATGAAAATTTTTCCTTATGTTGGCTCAGATTTTGTATTAAATCGATTTAGATGAATTTAAGTAGCAAAGAGCTTAGGATGCAATAAATAATCTGACTAAATTTTATTTAGTTCGGTTTACATGTTTGAACGTTAGAATGTTTCATTTAGACAGAAACAAACTTTCAATTCAATTTTCTTCAAACCGAAATTTTCAACAAAATTTTTATCTATCGAAAATTTTCCATAAATTTGCTTTCTTTAGAAAATTTTCGATAAGTTATGGGATAATTTTTTTTAATTTCATTTTTAAAGAAAAATTTCAATTATTATTATTATTATTTTTTTTTTAGAGAATTATTTTTTTATCGAAAACTCTATAGAAAATTTTCGATAAATTTCTTTTTCTATAGAGAATTTTCGATAAATTTCTTTTTCTATAGAGAATTTTCGATAAATTTCTTTTTATAGAGAATTTTCGATAAATATAAATCTAAAGAGAGTTTTCGATAAATTTTCTTTATATAGAAAATTTTCGATAAATTTTTTTCTCTAGAAAATTTTCGATAAATTTCTTTTTATAGAGAATTTTCGATAAATTTTTTTTTATAGAGAATTTTCGATAAATTTCTTTTATAGAGACTTTTCGATAAATATCATTTTAAAGAGAGTTTTCGATAAATCTTCTTTCTATAGAAAATTTTTGATAAATTTTCTTTCTATAGAAAATTTTCGATAAATTTTCTTTCTCTAGAAAATTTTCGACAAATTTTCTTTCCCTAGAAAATCTTAGACAAATTTTCTTTCCCTAGAAAATCTTTGATAAATTTTCTTTCTCTAAAAAATTTTCGATAAATTTTCTTTCTATAGAAAATCTTTGATTAATTTTTTCTATAGAAAATTTTCGATAAATTTTCTTTCTAGAGGAAATTTTCAATAAATTTTCTTTCTAGAGGAAATTTTCGATAAATTTTCTTTCTATAGAAAATTTTCGATAAATTTTCTTTCTATAGAAAATTTTCGATAAATTTTCTTTCTATAGAAAATTTTCGATAAATTTTCTTTCTATAGAAAATTTTCGATAAATTTTCTTTCTATAGAAAATTTTCGATAAATTTTCTTTCTATAGAAAATTTTCGATAAATTTTCTTTCTTTAGAAAATTTTCGATAAATTTTCTTTCTTGAGAAAATGTTTGATAAATTTTCTTTCTTTAGAAAATTTTCGTAAATTTTCTTTCTAGAGGAAATTTTCGATAAATTTTCTTTCTATAGAAAATCTTTGATTAATTTTTTTCTATAGAAAATTTTCTATAAATTTTCTTTTTATAGGAAATTTTCGACAAACTTTCTTTCTCTAGAAAATTTTCGATAAATTTTCTTTCTAGAGGAAATTTTCGATAAATTTTCTTTCTATAGAAAATTTTCGATAAATTTTCTTTCTCTAGAAAATTTTCGATATATTTTCTTTCTCTAGAAAATTTTCGACAAATTTTCTTTCCCTAGAAAATGTGTGATAAATTTTCTTTCTCTAGAAAATCTTTGATAAATTTTCTTTCTATAGAAAATTTTCGATAAATTTTCTTTCTATAGGAAATTTTCGATAAATTTCCTCTCTATAGGAAATTTTCGATAAATTTTCTTTCTATAGAAAATTTCCGATAAAATTTGTTCTATAGAAAATATTCTATAAGTTTTATTTTTATTTATAAAAACAAATTTTCTTTCTATAGAAAATTTTCGATAAATTTTCTTTCTTTAGACAATTTTCGACAAATTTTCTTTCCCTAGAAAATCTTTGATAAATTTTCTTTCCCTAGAAAATCTTCGACAAAATTTCTTACTCTAGAAAATTTTCGACAAATTTTCTTTCGACAAATTTTCTTCCGCTAGAAAATCTTTAATAAATTTTCTTCCCTAGAAAATTTTTGAAATTTTGATAAATTTTCGATAAATTTTCTTTCTCTAGAAAATTTTCGACAAATTTTCTTTCCCTAGAAAATCTTTGATAAATTTTCTTTCTATAGAAAATTTTCGACAAATTTTCTTTCTCTAGAAAATCTTTGATAAATTTTCTTTCTCTAGAAAATCTTTCATAAATTTTCTTTCTATAGAAAATTTTCGATAAATTTTCTTTCTACAGGAAATTTTCGATAAATTTTCTTTCTACAGGAAATTTTCGATAAATTTATTTTCTATAGGAAATTTTTGATAAATTTTCTTTCTATAGAAAATTTCCTATAAAATTGTTTCTATAGAAAATATTCGATGTTTTGTTTTTATGTAGAAATTTTTCGATAATTTTTTTATGTAATTTTTGAAAAATATTTATTTTTTTAAATAGAAAATTTTCGAGGTATTTTTTATATATGAAATTTTAATTTTTATGGACAATTTTCGATAAAGTTCCTTTTTTAGAAAAGTTTCGATACATTTTCTTTTTTAAATATTGTTTTTTTTATGAAATTTCAATAAATTTTCTTTCTATAAAAAAATGTTTGATAAAGTTTCGAAAGAAATTGTTTAATTAATATTCTCTCTTTAAGGAATTATTGTTAAATTTTCTCTCTTTTCGACATTTTTGATGAATTTTTCCTTTTGGGGAATTTTTGACAAATTGTCTTTCAATAGAAAATTTTATTGGAAATTCTCCATTTAAAAAACATTAACGAAAAATTCTTTTTAACAAAATTTTAAAAAAGTTCTGTTTTTTTAAAGAAAAAATTCTGTGTTGAGAAATCAAGTTCACTTTATCCAAACTTTAAATATTAAAATTTAAAATTACTCTTTAATTTTTTATTAAGTTTATTTTATATCTTAACTCTTAACAGCGTAAATAATAAAACTATATTGACAAATTCCAGTAAATTCCTCTAGTTATTTTTACGATTTATTTATAGCAATTTTTTCTTCGTTAATAAAATATTTCTAAACACACAAGGATACAAAAAAAAAACAAAGTGCAAACACATGAATTTTTTCAACTAAGTCATCCTTTTTCTTTCTCTCTCTCTCATTCTCTCTATCATATATTTATCATGTGCGTTTCTTTAAAAAATTCGTAGTAACCTTCTAACAAGATTTTATCACCGTTGCATTTATTTCATACGTACACTTTAAAACCATGCTCTTATCCGGCATTTGAGAATAAACATTACCAAACAAACTATATATGGTATTGGGCCAATACATGAATTTTAAAATACCCGTATCTGGTGGCACATGAATATTTAGCATTACATAAGTACCCACAGCCAAGGGACACTTTAGACTCATATTTCCCATACCTTTTTTGTTAAATAACAATTGTGCCACATTATTGAAAATACGTATACGTTTGACATAACGCCAAAATTCACAAACTTTATAAGTTGAATTATATAAGATCTTTTTTGCTTCGACTTTAGAACCACGACGTGCATCATTGTTGTGTTGTACTAAAATTAAATTCCACATAGGAATGGGCACTTCCTTAAGGACATGTGTTACTGAGGATAAAGTTTGATTGTTGTGTAGAGTCATGTAGAAACGATAATCTGGTGTTTCGGTGGTACGATATGAAAGCATTTTCATGTGGTAACAATACTAAAGAATAAATGAAAAAATAATTCAATTAATTTGATTAATTTTCTTTTTCAATATACTTATCTTACCATCCATATACCAGGTAGTAATTGTATTAATATTAGTATAGAAATAACCAATATCTTTGATCTTGTCATGTCTTCGTTTCAGCTCTATTGATATAATTATTTTTTTTTCTCTATAAAAAAAAAAATTATTCAAATGCTATAAACTTTTCCATTACCTTTAACATTTTGATGATTTATTATACTAATTTTATTTGCAGAAGTAGTTAATTGAATTGAATTCCATGAATTATTTCAATGTTTTGTTAATGAGTTTTTAACTGCATTTGGTCTAGTCTATTTAAATGTGTAATATAATTTTAGTGTAATTACTTATTTAATTCTATAGTTTTAATAAGTTTTTGATTCATTTTTTCTATTGTAAAATCTAATTATAAATTGTTGCAAAGGTAATTAGCTATTGGGGCATATTTTTATAATTTGTATGATTTTTTATCTGGATATGTATGTATTCATATGTTTAATTATACACTGAGAGAAACGGACAATTTAAATTATTACATATTTGAATGATTTTGTATAACTTTCTATATTATAAGATAATTTTTAATTATTGTGTTATTTATTTATTTATTATACCCTTCACCACAGGTGTAAAGGGTATATATAAGTTTGTCATTCCGTTTGTAATTTCCACAATTTTCATCGGAGAGCAAAAAAGTTTATATTTTCGGGATCCTTGTAAGAAGCGATGACGATAGGACCATGTCCGTCCGTCCGTGTGTCGGTTGAAATGGCGTGTATGAAGCCCACCGATAACATGCATATATAATTATATATCAATCGATCGGAAATCCTTTCGAGAATTTTTCTATTCAAATTCAGCAAGATCGGTTCATACATTGCGGAAATATGCTTAAAAAACCGGTTTTTAGAACCTGTTTTCCAGTTTCTGAAGTTTTTGCCTATAAGACAAATAGTTTATTTAGCAACAGCAGTAATATAATGAATAACAGCGTTGTTGTTGTTCTCTGTATATGCAGTCAGTTTGTATATACACACATACACAAATAAATAAATAAGGAATTGTTGTTTATTTTTTTAAAAGCAAAGCTTGTTATGACTGTTTTTTTTTTCATATTCAAATTTTCGTAGTTTGATTTATAAATTTGGAATAATGAAAGCATACGTTAAGGCGAAAATTTAATTATTGTTTTAATTATTTATTTATTTATTTACTTATTTATTTATTTATTTATTTATTTATTTATTTATTTATTTATTTATTTATTTATTTATTTATTTATTTATTTATTTATTTATTTATTTATTTATTTATTTATTTATTTATTTATTTATTTATCTGTCACTTGAGCATAAATATAATTTATATTTTGATATGCGTTGGTGCTGATGTTTGTAACGCTTAGAAAAAGTTATCCAACACCCACGCAAAGTATACGACTCAGAATCACTTTTTAAATCGATCTAACGATGTCCGTCCGGCTGGACGGCTGGCTGTCATTGTTAAGCGTGTGCACAAAGTACAGGTGGCAAATTTGAAGATAATTCAATGAAATTTTGGCAGGTGAGACCTTTATGACGAAGCCTATTTAAATTGTTTGTGATCGGTTGAGGGACTCAGTAAGTAGCGCCTGGCGTTTGGGGCAAGTAAAATAGAAGTTGAACCTAACGCCGTAAACGCTGTTAAAGATGTGGTTACATAGTGTCGTAAGCCGAAATCCTGTTCGAAGGACCATAAACAAGCTTGCAATCGTAAATTGCCTGGTTGTCTCTGTTCGGCGATACCAAAGTAGAGTTTGTGGACTATAATAAGACACCAGCAGAATGGAATACATATTTTCTGTGCCGCTACACAGTTCATCAGCATTCGTGATGTCTAATGCATTTCGGTTTCATTGGAACCTTAACACAAATTTATATTGTATTATATAGTGTTAAGCAAATGTAATAGTCATACTGGTTTAGTGTCCCCAAAGTGTTTGATATTATTTCTTTTTTTTTTTAATTTGTTTTTATTTTTGTGAATTATTGGTATTTTTATCAATAATTTGTTGGTTTTATTGCTGCTCTATTTTATATGTACATACATATGTGTATGCATATTTTATGGCAGACTAATATTCTACCGAAAAATTATGGAGATTTTATTTGCATGATAATTTATCATTTGATAAAGAGTAAAGGAAAAATTATTCAGCATCCATTAATAAAGATATATTTTTGCATGAACGCACAAAAGCGGCAAACACACATAAAATAAATATATAAATACATATGTAATTATATAAAGGTCAATTGTTATTGACCCAGTAAAAGTTAATTTTGATGCCATTTAAAATGAGGTTTTTGTATGTAATATTTTCAAACTAATTTTGAAAGCCTTGTATGTTCAAGGTTTATTTACAAATAACATACATAACAATTTTGACAGAATTAAATTTTCTTTTTAAGACAATTTAAACAAACACCAAGATATATAAACCATAAATATGTCTTGCCAAAAGCTAAATTATGAAATGGATATGTCTGTACATGAAATGTGTATTAAATAACAAAATATTTTGTTATTTTCTCATTTTAATGAAATTCTAATGCAATTGAAAGATTTATTTTTTAAACAGAGCGGATATAAAAAAAAAACAAACAAATTTAAAAAGAAATGTAAAAGCTTTTGTATGTTTTTGAGATACATAAAATTAAAGAAATCATTTTTTTTTTGTTTAATATAAATTAAATTTCTTTATATATATACCCAGCAAAAAACGATGAAGTTTTTCCAAAAAAGAACATTTTTACAACTTCAAAAGTGGAACAAAGTGCATATTTTAAACATTTTTGGAAGTTCTTAACAATTACTTCCAAAAATGTGAAAATAAATGAATTTTATTTCTAACAAAATTTAAATTTTATAAATTTTAAAGCATTTTAATTATTATTTAATAGGGAAAAAAAAGGAATTTTTATTAAAAAATTGTATAAACATAGTTTTAAGGGAAGTACTTCAAAAGGAATGAAAAAGAAGTATAAATGAATACATCTAACCAATGACAACCATGGGTTAAAAAAATAACTTCCTTCCAATGACAACACAATGTTAAAATCATGAATTTTTCAGTTCTTTTTTGCTGGGTATATGTATATAAGTTCAGTTGAAATCGCAAACTATTATAAAAAAAAAAACAAATATGTGAATTTCTACATGACTATTCATGACATTTTTTTTAATAAAATATTTGACATTTTTAAATTTCTGTACAAATATTTATAACATTTTTTCTCATCATAACTTACATACACTTCCACAAGATTAAATACGCTAGAATGGCATTAATTTGAAGGAGCACACACACACGCATATTATGTATTTACTTACATTCACCTATAGCTGTTACTAAATATGTGAAACCACATGTATACCTCATACTATAATAATAATTACACAGATAAAAATACGCTTTACTTAAACATACAAATGCAGGTGGAACTAAAATTAAACACAGTTGACCATAATTTATTTAAATTATGTATCGAATAAACCTATTTAAATTAAGATACTTCGTCAGTCAAGTTGTAAAAATAGTTACTTTTAAGACTTTTTCATTTAGATTGTGAAAACGAATTTGTCAACTGGGATACTTAGCATAGTCAAATAGTTCTATTATTTTAATACATAGACATTAAGGTAAATCACTCAAAAAGTGGTTTTGTTAATATGGGTGTTTTTATTATGTTTCCCAAAATATTTTTGTTCCACTGCTGACCGTTTGTGAATGTTTTTTAAAAACGTTCCAGCTCCAGCGTTCATCAGTAGAATTAGAAATGTTTTAGGTAACATTATAAAATTAATTATTTTCAGAGGCGTGACAAAAACACGTTTTCAATCCCATAGGGAGTGAATCGGTTTAATACACATACATATCAACATTAAAGCTATAACTTTTTTATATTTATATTTTATACTAGCGTAGTGATTATGCCATTGAAAACTATTTAAAAAAAATATATTACTTTTTCGCGGTTCACCCACAAAACGAGGCACAGTCCCGTTTCAAAAATTAAATGGAAATAAATCTGGAATTTCCAAACGGCTGGTCCGATTTCAATGAAATTTCAGGCAGTGTTAGTAGAGGTGTAGGCGAGTTTAAGTTTTGAGTTTGGACCTTATAAGCATAACGGGGGCGGGTCCAGAGTGTCCTAAAGTTGGACACCTCGGGTGTTCAAAAAATTTAAAACGATCCAGATTCGTTATATCTCAGACGATTTAAAAGATTCTCAATTCAATTTCAAAACAGGTTTCAAAAATTGCAATTTTTTGCCAAAAAAGTAACTTTATTATTTCATTTTTTAATTTCTTAAAAAAGTAATATTTTTGGGCATTTTCTTAAAGACGTGACTTCAAGAAAACGTTTAAGTGAAATTTTTAAAAGTTCATCCCACATCCAGCAGTGGTAAAAAATGGTAAATTTTGGATGAAAAGTTGAATTTTTTGAGTCTGTAAAAAAAACTGAATTAAATTATATACTAGTTCAATATGTTCTTAAAGGCTTTGCAAAAAATTATGACAGCCTACCTGTAAATTTAGTCGCACGAGGCAATTTTCCGAAAATATCCATATTTTGAATAATAAAAATTTCGACCTTTAAAAATATATAGTAAAATTTAGATTATAAGCATTTAGAAAATATTCAGCTGCAAATTTTTTAAATAAGTCCCTGTAAACATAATTTGCATTTGTTTGTTATATATAACGTAATGGATTTGATTCTGCGGCACGGAATTTCACAATCAATAATGAATAGAGTTAATCACGGAATTTTAAGTCTAAAAAATCACTGTTTTTGAATTTACTGTAGTTTTCGCGATAAACCGTAATATAGTAAGTTAATGAAGTTAATTCATATATTGCAACATACAGTTACGGATGAAAAAATAGGGTCAAGTATATTTTTTTGAAATTTTGTGAGATTTTGACAAAATTTTATGCACAACAATAAAACTTTTAATACCAAATAATTGCGAATACATTGGGTTATAAAGCTATACAAAAATAATATACTTTAACGTTATCCCAAAAACAGTACATCGTCTCAAGCACAAATAGTCCTTTTTCAGTGTGGACAAAAAAATAGGATCAGCAGTAATTTTGTTAAAATTTTTAAAATTTTGTTTGTAAAATTTTTATAAAACTTTCCTTATTTTAAATCTCGATAACGATATTAAAAATAAAATACTGAAAAATTATGGGAATTATCGATGATCTTCAATTCCGAGAACAACAATAGATAAGTACTTACCTAAATCGATCATTATAGTCAAATAATTTTATTTTTAATTAAATGGTAGAACTTAAATAAATTAAAAAAAAGTTAGTACAAAAAGAGTTATTCGAAAACGGAAAATCATCAAAAAATTTTACTTAGTCTGGAAGTTGTAATTCTATTAAGTCGGTTAAAAATCAACTTTGAACATAAATTTCTTTTGGGAACATAAGAAAACAATATTTTTTTGAACGACTTCTAGAGTTTCTTGATGCTAAGATATCGACTTGACAATTTGAAATGGTAGTAACCCTCCCCGATATATTAGTAACACCATTATGTTTAATTGTTCTGGAGATATTAAGTGTTTCCACATCCGAATTTTTTGAACACATACGAAAGTTCTGCTACCAAATTTAACATTTATATTCTTCTATAAAATAAATATTCCTTTTTTTTTTAAGATAATATGAATTTTTTATACTTTAAGGTACATGAGAATACTATTAAGGGCCTTTCCCGTTCTGTATTATAAGACTGAGGCTTTCCAGAATGGTATTTGGAATAAATTTGTTTTCGCTAATTGTCTTCTTCTATTCTCAGAAGAAATTTAAATTTCTACCGAATTTTGGATCGACTTATTGTCATTAAAAGTCCACGACTTAATAAAAAATGTTGGTGATTTTTTATTCCTAAAGAACTTTTTTACATTAAATCTTTTTAAATTGTTTATAACTGCTGCCTTTTAATTGAAAATATAATTATTTAACTATGATGATCAATTTCGGTACTTATCTTTTGTTGGGACCTTAGATTTTACCCGTATTTTTAAAGTGCCAAATCAATCCTTTCCGATACGAATAGTTCTCGGAATTGGTTATCATCGATGATTCTCATCCTTTTTCAGTTTTTTTTTTTATTTTAAATATCGTTATTGAGATTTAAAAAAAGTAAAGTTCAATAAAAATTTCACAAAAAAATTTAAATATTTTAACAAAATTACTGATGACCTTATTTTTTAGCCAACCCAGAAAAAGGACTATTTGCGCTTGAGACGGTGTACCGTTACCGCGATAATGCTGTAGGATATTATTTTTGTATAGGTTTATAACCCAATATATTTGGAATGATTTGGCATTAAAAGTTTTATTGTTTTGCATAAAGTCTTGTACAAAACACAAAAAATTTCAAACAAATATAACTCGAGAACGAATTATTTGATTTAGTTTAATAAAATACCAAAAAAAAAAAAAATAATAATCCTCATTATCCTCATCTTAATTTATTTAATAGTTTCGAAAATATTACAAAAATTGTGCCAAAAATTATAAATTTGTAGCCAAATTTGATTTTTTATTTTTTATTTTTTTTTAAGAAAGTAAAAATGAAAAACTAACTAAAGTGGTATTTTTGATATTTTGTCATAAGGCTGCATATGAAATAATTAAAATGGGTCATACTTTATTAAAATTTAAACATAATTGTAGACTTTATTCGCAATTAAGTGATTTTTAAATTGGATATTTTTAATTAATTGTGAATAAATTCTACATTTGTGCATCGATAGTGCTCTTTATACCTTACACCACCATAGGTCAGGGTTGTCAGATTTTTTTGAGCATCTGTAGCCAAATTGTTAATCAGAAATCGCCAAAAATTGACATAATTAAATTTTATATCGTCAATTCCACGAAAGATTTATAAAAAATACCAATTTTTTTACGGAGGGTCATTCGATTTTGTTCATATTTGTCATACGCATACCCTATGGAGCCATTTAAATATCTTCATTTTTATTTTTTTTAATTTTAAAAAATTCCCGGATTTATTCGCGATTTTAATTTTTCAAAAAGTGAAAAAAATGACAAAAGCGTCTAACTTTAAACTCCAATATCTCAAAAATTAGTTAACGGATTTTAATGATTTAAATTGCATATTTAAGAAAAATAAGTCCACTGTAAATGTAGTAGTTTAAAAATAATATTTTCATTTAAAAATGCATTGATAATGCAAATGCAATTTTAGGATGCATTTTTGAAAAATTTCTACCCTTTTGATTTTAATTTTCTTTTAACATGTTAAAAAGCAATATCTTTACTATAAAATGCAAAAATAACTGTTCTGGGACAATAAAATCTACAATTTTTAATATTTTTTTCAAAAAATTTCAATCATATTTTTCATACAAAAATTTAAATTTTTTAAAAAATTTTGATTTTTAATTTTTTTGGTTATACTTTTTTAGTAATATGTAGCTTTAAATATTTATAACTCCTTAAGTGTACGTGGGATTTTATTGATTTAAGAACTAGTGTAAAGCTTATTACAACAAGTATTGTAAATTATATTGTATAAATCAAAAACAATTTGTTTACTAAAGATGCACTCAAGAAAAGAATGCAATTTTCGGATGCATTTTTAAGAAATTTCTACCCTTTTGATTTTAAATATTTTTGCTTAATATTGAATACAAATATGTTTATTATATAAAACATTAACACTTAATTTGGGACAAATAGGTTTTCTACCACAAATAACAAATTATGAAATATTATGATTAAAATTAATTTTAAAATAAGCTCACAAAAATTAAAAAATACAAAAATTAAAAAAAAAAAATTTTTTTTTGTATGAAAAAATTTGAAAAAATATTAAAAAAAAATATTTTAAAATAGTGAATCTATTTGTTCCAGAACAATTTATATTGCAATTTGTAGCAAATATAATAATGTTTTTTATATCAGAAGAAGAAAAAATTTAAGGGGTAGAAATTTTTCAAAAATGCAAACAAAAATTGCATTTGCATTATGAATGCATTTTTAAATGATAATATTATTTTTAAACTACTACATTTATAGTGGACTTATTCTTCTTAAATATGCAATTTAAATCATTAAAATCCGTTAAAAACTTTTAGAAATATTGGTGTTTAAAGTTAGACACTTTTGTCATTTTTATCACTTTTTGAAAAATTAAAATCGCGAATAAATCCGCGAATTTTTCAAAATTCAAAAAAATAAAAATGGAGATATTTAAATGGCTCCATAGGGTATGCGTATGCCAAATATTATTAAAATCGGAAGACATACAAAATATTCTTGGGCGTTCTTTCGTGGAATGGACGATATATATTTTTTAAGAAAAACTAAAAACATCGAAAATATTTAATGCTTCAAATTTTATATAATTTTAAAATGTAAATTCAGCATCAACAAAGTCAATGATACTTTCAGTAGCTACGAGTAATAATAATTGAATAAAAAAAAAAAATATATATTAATCTCGATACACTTTTCAGACATACATAGCTCAATTTTAGGTCAACAATTTTAAAATTTTATTATATTTTTTAACAGAATAATTCTAAAATTATATAATGAACATTTGTCCTATTAAACTTATAAATTGTTTCGAAAAACTAATTTGTTCATGAATGATTTCTTTTCATTATGGCCCATAAAATCTTAAATTCATATTTGAAATATTATGGAAAACAAATTGTCAAACATTTATTGAAGATATTTATAAATAAAGGATCTTTATTTTGTTAGTCGGGGTTCATAAACAGCAATTTTTCTTGCTGCAATTCTAAGTTCGTAGACGAGAGAGGTAAAGTGAATGTCAATGTTTAGTATTCCCTTCTCTTCTCTCTCCTAAGAACTCAGAATAGCAGCAGGAAAAATTGCTGTGTGTGTTCCCCAACTTAGATCAAGGGTTTTTACAAACTCTTGCTTCGTGCCTTTTAATTTGATAATTTAAACATATTTCTGAAAATACGTCTAATGTCAAGTTTGAATAAAAATGAATATTCATTTGAAAAAAAGTGATACTTTCTCAATTTCATATCAAATGTTATTTCTAAATAATTCTTAATCCAAAAATAAATTAATATTTAAAGATAAAAATTAATGGCATATTCTCAATTTGATACCAAATGCTTTTGTTAAATCAGGCTATATATAAGAAAATAGTAAAAACATTTGATTTCAATTAACTATAAATTTAAGATAAAACCTTTATATTTAAAAATGTATTTTAAAATTGCTAATAAATGTCTTATGCCAAGGACGAAATATCATTAAATGTTTTTTACAATTTGCAAAAATTACCAGAATAATAATAAAAATCATGCACAACTTGCAACTTTGCAATTTTATTTTATAAGTATGGAGAAATTAGTATACATATATGTGTTATCTGTTTAAAGAAATACTTTTAATTCTATGTTGAAGCGAAAGGTCTTAGCGACCACCTAAAAATCTTTATACGGACCCCTTGTTGAGAACCGCCGCACGTTGGGGTAAAAGGGATCGAAAGTGGCGTTTAATTGAATTTTGAAAATTAATTTTTTGTAATAAAATTTGATACCGAAAAAAATAGACAAAATTATGTATCAACAACAATAAAAATCATTAGCCCAGGTTGCGTTGTTTTTGTGTACCGAGCTGTCAAAGTTCAACATTTTTTTTTTATATTTTGGAAAAAGAGCAAAAAATTCAATTTTCATTAACTTTCGGTGAATTTTTTAATAAAAAGTGCTTTGAAGGAAAAATTTAAAATGGAACCATTACCTTCAGGTATTTGAGTTTACTTTTATTCAAGAATTTGTAAATTATTTTTTGTCCTGGTATTTTTGTTATTTTTTTGAAAATTGTCCAAAAATATATTAATTTTAAACTTTCATGGAGTGCAAGATGTTTATTCTGAAAATTGTCTGAAAAATATAACATATTGTCTACTTTAGTATTCTTAAAAAAAAATCGTGCGCATATGTAGCCCGATTTTAGAAATTAACATTTTTGTGAATAAACTCCAGTAGAATTCATAAAAAAAACAGCTTAAATGTCAGACATTTTCTTTGCTTATCAAACATTAAACAGTGGGGAAGAATGGAATTAAATCTGTAACTTCTAATCGGCTGATTGGATTTGCATGAAATTTCATACAGGCGTAGCAGAGAACAGTAGCATTTTTGAGTTTATCTTATATATTTTTCGAGTTATATACATTTGAATTTTCAAAAATCTAAATTTTAAAAGATCTTGGTTAATATTTTTCCATATATAGCCAAATATTTTCAACCGATTTTATTACATTTTATGTAGTTGGTTAAACAGCAAGATTATCTATCGAACAAAGAAAATTTTTAGTCATTCTCTTTATTGAGTCAAAACTTAAACGGTTTTGAACTGGAAAATTTTCAAAAATTACAGACGGACAGATGGACGGACATTAGAATTCTTAAAAAAATCTTCAAATTCGAAAGATATTTTTTTTTACTTCTCGATTAATATGAAAACCAAATGAAAGTGTTAATATTTTGATATCACCTTTCCCCGAATTAAGTGGCATTTTTAACACATTTAACCCAAATGTATAGACGGACGGACGGACATTGCCATGCTGCCAAAAAATATTTTAAAATTCTAAAAATGCATTTTTTTACTAACTAATAAACAGAAAAAATAGAAAGTTATCATCAAAATTTGGGTATCACCTTTTCCTGAATTAAGCGTAATTTTCGTCCCATTTAAACTAAGTGTATAGACGGAAGAACGGACATTACCATTCAGCTAAAAAACATGTTATAATTCTAAAAATAAATTTTTTTACTTACTACTAAATAGAAAAATTAAACGTGATCGTTAAAGTTTTGATACCGCCCTTCTCTGAATTATGCATCATTTTGAACCCATTTAACTCTAATGTAAAGACGGACGGACAGACATTTCAGTTCTGTTAAAAAAAAAATCTTAAAATTCTAAAACTGAATTTTTTAACTAATAATCATTAAAAAAAATAAAACGTGATTATTAAAATATTGATATCACCTTTCCCTGAATTAAGCGCCATTTTCGACCCCTTTTATCCCAACGTGCGCCGTTTTGGATAGAAAAATACTAAAAGTAGACGTTGGCTAGTAAGGCAAGGTAATAGTTTTACTATGCGTATAATAAAATTAATAATATTTTAAAAATTAGCCAAATAAATCGCCACCTTGTTAAAAATCACCAAAAAATGCGCCATGTCACAAAACGGAAAATTCAGTCGCCAAGAGCAATTACAAAACGCCACGTTTGGCGAAAAATCGCCATATCTGACAGCCCTGCTATAGGTGGTGGTCGTATTATGCGTTTGTACTGATGTTTATAATACACAGACAAAATCTTGAAACCTGCTCCTTAAAGTAGAATTTCAAAATAACTTTCTGATTCAAATTAACGATGTCCGTCCGTCTGGTCGGCTGGCAATCTGTCTGTCCATGTTTTTTTATTGTTTTTATTTTATTTTTTTCAGAGTTTTTTTGTTAATATCTCCGACGATATTAAGCAGATTAAAAAATGATGCTGGCAGTAAATTTTAATTAGCAAATATTGATCCAAATCTTTTTCGAGATATAGAAAGACCCATATATAGTGTTTAATTTTTTTTAACAACTTGTGGAAAAAAAGATATAGTAGTATTATTTTCTTCATTTAGTAGGGGTTATTTTTTCAGCGAACTAAGCTAACGACATGAGTACATATAATAACATGTACACAGATGCTTTAATAGTAAATATACACTAAGGAAAATTGTAAAAGGTATACTTCTTTATGACTACTTGTTCCTCAAAGATTAAAAAAAATTAATTAACTTACTTAAATTATTATAATTTCTTGTTTACCATTTTTTTAAAACTCCGAAACTATTGTTAAAATGATGTAAATAAACCTTAGAGGTCATTCGAATCAGAATTTTGCTTTTATATTGAATAAAATCGGATAATCCGTTCTTAAGTTATGTTGTCATTTTTGAATTCATTATTAATTTTCTACATAATGGTTTATCTCAAGAATTAGAGCGAATTAAATAAAAGTAATTTTTTATAGGCTTAGAACTCCATGATCACGACTTAACTAAATTGTCTGAGAAACCTTGTGCCTTACATTGAGTGTAAATCTAATCATTTTTATCAGTGTAAATATACATCTTACAAATATGATATTGTTAATACTTGAGTTTCAGCGGGGGAGGTAAATAAAATGTAATATTAATACAGCCACAGGTATGCATCAAATATGTACAATGTAAATATGTGTATATTCATTTGCTACTTAAAAACATAAAATCCAGAAGAAAGACAAAGAAAACAACAAAACGCAAAACATTTTTCTACATATTTACAAAAATGTATTCAAGCTTTGTTTAAGTATAAAAATGAACAAGTTAAAGAAGGAAAAATATCTAAAAAAAAAAAAAATTTAACCATGTTTAAGGGAGTGTATGTGTGTGTTTATTATAACCTCTCAAATAATAAAAATAAAAAAATTTGAAACATGGTAGGAAAAAAAATAAAAAATGTACTAAAAAACAAGGCTAAAAATCTTAAAAAAAGGAACTTACATAAAATATTGTGGATGTAGGTGAAATAAAAAAAAAAAACATACATACATACATAAGGAGTGAGATCAAAAAAATCTTAACACACATTTTGATTCATAACTTTTTTTGGAATCAATATTCAAAATTTTTTTTGATCTAGTTATCATGGAAAAATACTTCAGTTATTATTTTTAATAACAACCATGTTAATTTGTCCTTATTTTCATCAAAATAAGTGACGAAAAAGATTTACGTCCTACAAGTTATTAAAAAATTTAAAAAAATCCAAATAGGTCTTACAAATAATTGGACACAGAATTAAATGTCGTCCGTAAAACCGTTTCTAATGCTATTAAACAGTATCAGGAGAATTTGACTATTGATGTGAAACCTAATTCGGCCAGAAAATTGAAGGCATATTGAAAGGAACTCCAAACACATCTGGTAGAAAATCAGCTCAGTTTTCTCAGTGCTTCGACTATTTGGTGCGAAAATTTAAAGCTAATGGGAAAGTTGATAACATATAAAGTTAAAAAAATTCCAAACTGGAATTCTGCAAAAAAAAAATTACAAGCCAAAAATAGGACTCGGAATTTAAAACCAAATTACATACAAAAATACTCAAGTTGTATAATTGACGAAGAAACGTAGGTGCAGGCAGAATCTTCGCAGCTTGTGTCTCAACAATTTTCTTTTTGCTAATGCTCGAAGCAATGCTGGAGATAAGTTTAAGACCCAAAAGCAGCAAAAATTTCTTACAAAATTCATGGTATGACAAGCTTTTTGCAGTTGCGGCAAAACAGGAAAGTCATTTGATACATTCGGATCTATAAATACCAAAATATGCATAAAGGAATATTTGCAAAAAAGACTTTTTCTTTTCTTAAGAAAGCACAACGTGTCCATATATTTTTGGACCCATTTGGTATCATCTCACTACGGTAAGAAAGCTCTGGAGTGGTACCAAATCAATAACATAGTTTTAGTACCAAGAGAGGTCAATTTTCAAAATTGTCAATAGCTTAGACCAGTGGAGAGATATTGAGCTCTTGTGAAAAGTGAATTCAAGAGCACAAAAAAGGTGTCCCAAAATACCGAAGATTTTAACAGAAGATGTGCACACTGTTCCAAAAAAGTGACTGAAGCAACTATCAAATCTCCAAAGAAAGGGTTTTCAAAAATGGTCCACAATTTTATAATTAGTGGTTAGAACCATAAAAATTATATATTTCTGTGATCCTGTGCTAAATTATCAAATGATTAAAAAAACAATGAAAACTCTAAGATCAACCGTTTCCAAGTTATTGAATATTATGTATGTTAAGAATTTTTCGATGTCACTCCTTAAGGCAAACAAGAAGTAAATTTAAAAGAAATTCTAAACAAAACAATGTTAAGTTTCATATTAAAACAAACACGAATGTTATATTCGGCTCGGCCGAATCTATATACCCACCATCAACCTTTTCTAATTTTACGTTATATGGGAGGTAGGCGGTAAAATGGGCGGACCACGCCCATTTTTTGTTTCCGAGTTTACATTGGTCCTTGAACTATTTGAACACAATTTCGTTGATGTTTCATCTTATACGGGAGATGGGCGGTAAAGTAGGCGGACTACGCCCATTTTTAGTTTCCAAGTTTATATCGACCCTCAAACTATTTATACAAAATTTCGTTGTCATAGATGCTTTTGTTTAAGAGATATCAGCAGAAAAGTAACTTTTTTGTTTAAACCTTATATAAGATAAATATTTGTGCCAAATTTCGTTTCTTTACGTTGCCCCGTTCGAGCCCTATCATGCTTTCAAAAGACAGACAGACGGACGGACATAGCTAGATCGACTCAGAATCTAACCAGGACCCAGAAAATATATACTTTATGGGGTCTTAAATGATTCCTTCGACATGTTACACACGGAATGACAAAATCAATATACCCCCCATCTTTTTGATGGTGGGTATAAAAAGGAACAGGAAATGTGTACAAAAAAAAATACTTATATATTTTAGGATTTTTTTTTTTTTTTTGTAAAAGTGTAAGTTAAAAATTGATTTTGTTATCAGAAAATATAACAATACAAATATAAAGTATGTATGTTTGTGTAATAACATCTTCTTGTTCTTGAAGAAGAATGAGAGACAGTGGAAGAGAATTTCAAAGTATTCTATTATAAATCACTAAATACGATGATTAGCATGTGTCTGTTCAAGTGAGTAGAAGTTTTGTATGTACACTAGGGTGGGTCAATTCTTTTTGTAGATAGGCGTATAGCAAAAATGTAATCTACAATAAATTCTAAGAAAACTTGTCTAAGAAACTATGGGTCTAAAATCAAAACTAAATTCAAATCGTTCAATTTAACAACAGTGTTTTCACATAATTGCAAAAACTACTCAAGATACAGATTCGAATTAGGTTTCAAATAATAGGTAATGAGAGCACCTTCAAAATGGCATCCCACATTTTTTATAAATAAAGGTTAAAGGTCATTGGTTAAACCTTAAGTTTTGTAAAGCTATATCTCGAACGCTATTTTGAACATTTTGCCAAAATCCGTATGTTAATACAGATTTCCTATACTACTTAAGTTTTTAGAATAGAGAGTTGCTTGGATGCTGAGATATTTGAAAACATAGTGGCAGGTAAATAAAACTGTGTATTTTCCTTGGAAAAAAATATTTGTTTTTTCTTTAAGACTTTTGTACCAAAATACACTTTTCTAAATGTTTTTTTGCTGATTTCGATTTTGCTATACGCCTGTCACTTTTTTTCTTACTCGAACAAATTGACCCACCCTAATGTACACACATACATACATATGTACTTATGTGTTTGTTATTCTTTGCTTAACAGGAGCACAAATATTTATTAGAGATGCTTTTTATTTATTTGCTTACTGAGCATATACATAACATTTACCAACACACACATAAACTCTTTTACCAAGGAGTAGATAACATATGTATTTATAATAGAGAAGAGAAGTTGTTTTTAACGAGAGCTATTATTTATGTTATGTTTGTTCTTTTTAACAATTTTTTATTTTTATGTATTTGTATATGTTGTTTTTACATATTTACAATGAAAAATTCTTGCTACTTCCTTTAAAATATTAAAATACTCGTACTATTAGTAAATATTTGTATTTCTTTAAACAAATCATAAAGGGTAATTTTTGAAATTTGTATTTTTTAATATTTTGAAACAATTTTTTTTTTTTTTTTAACCGACCAAATAAATATTTTACTACCTTTACTTTAATTATATATTTAAATACTTAATCAATTATTCAATTAGTATTGAAATCATTAGTAATAAAATATTTATATGTGTTATAGTTATTGTTATTTTTATTTAATATATTTATATTATTTTTTAATGTTTTAAGTGTTAATAAAATACAATTGTATAGAAATAAATATACAAATGTTAAATTGAAATATAGATTAAATTAAGCCAAATAAACATACGTGAACAAATACTTTCAGACAGACAATATAAATTAATACATACTAACATACATAAGAAGAAATAGCTAGAGAGAGATTGACATATAAAATTTGTA
>OX596076.1:82879553-82942053 GCA_951394005.1 Protophormia terraenovae | reverse complement strand
ATGTTATTCAAATACTTGTCGGACAACAATATGTTACACAAGGATATTTTGTGGCTTTTCTATTCGTATTTTTATTTGTATTAGATTTACATTCATTGTAAATGAGAATGAGTGAGTGTTGGTTGGTTCTTTGTGTTGATTTAAATTTGGTTGAATTCAATTTGTTTTCAACAAGTCCCTTCATTTTCTCGTTTATTTTACTAATATATTTTTACTATAGCAAACAAATTTTTTTGTTTTGGTTGACCCAACAAATATTTACATTAACATTCAAGCGAAATATGGTAAACGGAAGGATGAAGATCAGCAGGAAAAAATGACACATACATATATACATACATATGTGCATACTATCAGCAGTAAATGTTAATACATATGTATGTGGCTACAAATGGATACATGGTATAGTCTCATTTGTTATACAGTGGTAAAAAGTGTGTATAAAATAAACATATGCATGTATAATATTTTACAAATGGTCACAAGTGGTTATATTTACACATTTTTATACCCACCATCAAAAATATGGGGGTATATTGATTTTGTCATTCCGTATGTAACATGTCGAAGGAATCATTTAAGACCCCACAAAGTATATATTTTCTGGTCCTGGTTACATTCTGAGTCGATCTAGCTATGTCCGTCCGTCTGTCTGTTGAAAGCAGGATAGGGCTCAAACGGAACAACGTACACATATTTATCTTATATAAGGTTTGTTTGGGATTGAAAATGGGCAAAATCGGTTAATAAATAAAAAAGTTATGGGCTAAAAACTAGAAACACAGGGTATCCGTTTCATACTTTTCTGCAGATATCTCTTAGACAAAAGCGTGTACGATAACGAAATTTTGTATAAATAGTTTGAGGGTCGATAAAAACTTGAAAACCAAAAATGGGCGTGGTCCGCCCACCTCCCATATAAGGTGAAACTTCAATGAAATTGTGTTCAAATAGTACAACGACCAATGTAAACACGGAAACAAAAAATGGGCGTGGTCCGCCCAATTTACCGCCCACCACCCATATAACGTAAAATTTAAAAAAGTTGATGGTGGGTATATTGATTCGGCCGAGCCAAATATAACATTCGCGCTTGTTTTGTTATAAAATGATTTTTTATTTTTTAAAGGCATACGCTAGATTTATATGGAAATATCCTTAAAACTATTTTTGTTGAAGGCATAGTTTTTTTTTTCAGTGTTATTATTATTTTTTTTTGCTAGAGTATTCTAGGTACTTTTCACTCTTTTTAAAATGTATTTTTTTTTTTATCCTTTTTTATCTTTTATTTATGTTTCATTGTTAAGAGATTTTCTTTAGACAGATTAATTTTTACACTACAAACTTTTTTTTTTTATTTTTCTAATTTTAACCTTAACTTATTGAAAGTTTTTGTATTATATTAATCCATCAAACTAATTAAATATAAAAGGTATTTATAAAAATGTTTTTTCTATTTCTTTCTAGGTAAGAATGAATATCCTTGGGTGATGATTAAATTGAAATAATTTTAAATACATAATATTTGTAGTGGAGCCTAGATTACACAAGGCAACAAAATCGAAAAAGTTTTAAAGGCTTGAAAAACCACTTTACAATTTTGATGTATTCTGGTTCCAGTAGTACAAATATAGTCCAAATTTTAAATTCTATGGAGAGGTTTTTTAAAAAAAAATTTAAGTAAAATTATAATTTTTTTAGACATTTCTCCACATAATTAATGATAACTCAAGAAGTGTTAGTCCGATATTATTAAAATAAACTTAGGAAAATTTAATCCGTTTATATATTGCGTTCCAATCGGCTCAGTAGTTTCGGAGTTATAATAAAAAAAATTAAGTAAAAAATATATTTTTTACGTGAAAATAGCAAATTTCTTTGTTAAAAAAATATGAAAAATCAAAAAGGGTAAAAATTGTTCAGTTTTATTACTTTATCACAAAGCTACATGTAATAGCAACAAAATGAGGTATCGTTCATAAAAATCTATTGATTTTTTTTCGAATTTATTCACAATTAAGTGAATTCGCTCATTTTCACAAAATTTTAGTTTTTTGAGACATTTTTCCACTTACGTTGTCATAACTAAAAAGCAACTTGTCCGATTTTGTAAAACTAAATTTACAAAAATTTTGGCTTACAATATCTTTAAATGATGTATACAATTGTTTTTGATGCTATCAGTAGTTTCAAAGTTATGAAACAAATTGTTAGGCAAAAAATATAAAGTTAGTAAAAAAATTAAAAAAAAAAACAAGCGAGAATGTTATATTCGGCTTGGTCGAATATTTATACCCAGCATCAACTTTTCCAAATTTTACGTTATATGGGAGGTGGGCGGTAAGATGAGTGACCACGTTCATTTTTTGTTTCCGAGTTTACATTGATCCTCGAACTATTTGTACAAAATTTCGTTGACATTTCACCTTATATGGGAGGTGGGCGGTAAAGTGGGCGGACCACGCCCATTTTTGGTTTCCAAGTTTATATCGACCCCCAAACTATTTATACAAAATTTCGTTGTCGTACATGCTTTTGTTTCAGAAATATTAGCAGAAAAGTATGAAACGGACACCATGTGTTTCTAGTTTTTAGCCCATAACATTTTTATTTATTAACCGATTCTGACCATTTTCAACACTAAAAAAACCTTATATAGTGTAAATATTTGTGCTAAATTTCGCCCCCCTACGTTGTCCCGTTCGAGCCCTATCCTGCTTTCAACAGACGGACATAGCTAAATCTACACAGAATCTAACCAGGACCCAGAAAATATATACTTTATGGGGTCTTAAATGATTTTTTCGACATGTTACACACGAAATGACAAAATCAATATACCCCCATCTTAATTTTATAATGAAAATTAAATCTTTTGAAATTTTATAAGTTTTTAGAAAAAAATGTACTTCCCTCTATCAAATTGTTATTTTTCCTATCACAGTTTTTTTAACATTTTTTGCTTGCACATCTCCACGAAACAATAATGCTTTCTTTTAGATAAAGAACACACATTTTTGTAGCTTTCCAATAATATGATGATCAAAAATCCTCCTTCCGATAAACTTTGTATCAATTTTTTGGCAGATGAATAAATGGTTTATATCTTTATGATTCATATCTTCGATAATAAAAAAGAACAACTTCTAACACTTCAATATTCTCAACTGAATTTGTGTTACTTTTTTTATAAAATTCTTATGAGTACATGGATCAATTATGGACTGATTTTGTAAATTTTAGTATTTTCTAAAATTTATATTTGTTCAAAATCGTCTTGTCACTATTCTACTCATGGGATGGGATTTTGTCATATATTCTTGCTTCTAAGAGTGTGAGATTTATGTTATTTTTGGAATAAGAAATTTTACCGAAGCCAAGATCAATTATGAATTGATCCATTTGCAATTTTAACTTAGACCTTATTTAAATTTTGTTTGTCCAAATTTTTTCTACATACTGGCATTTTTTTTGGGAATTATGCACAAAAATGAACACTAGACTTCGCTATTTGCCAGTTACGAATTTAATGTCGCTAGAATGGGTATTTCGACTGTGGTCTGGTGGTATACAGCATACAAAAAATTAATTAGTTTTACTAAAATGACAATTTTTATTTGACCAAAAAAAATCAACTAAATAAAATATTTTTACCAAAAATATATAAATACATAAATAACTATCGTTTCTCCAAAACGATTGGAGAAACGATAGTCTTTAATGAAAAAAAGATTTTTCATTAAAAGACTATTTAAAAAAAAAAAAAAAAAAAAATCAACAAAAAATTTAATTTTTATGCAAAAAAGTTTTATTAAACAAAAACAAACAAAAAACATTTTTAACAAAAAGTTTGTTTTCAAAAACGTTTTACCATAAAATCATTATTCCACTAAAAAAAAAAAACAGTGTTGCCGCAGTAGATTATCCAAAACTTTTAAAAAATTATACAAAAATATAAAAATTAAAAAAAAAAATCACTAATTTTAATTAAATATTTATATTTTAATAAAAATTTTTAAATTTTTCTTGGGTCATAATATTATACAAAGAAGTCATGGTCACTGAATGGAAACCTGATAATAAAAGAAAAATAATATCTTCAGGCTGTAGGACTCAGACAAAATAGAAAGAATTTTGATCAAAATTCCCAAGAAAGATTTTGATTTTGGAAACCATATGCATATGCGGGAAAAAAAGCACTTCATCCATAAAAACTGGTTCCATTCGTGAATGAGTGTCTTTGGAAAAGACTTTTTCTCCCTTTCCTAAGAAAATACAATGTATCCGTTTTTTTTTTTTTTTTTTTTGGCCTGTTCTCGCTTTATCTCATTACAACAAAACAATGGAGTGCTAATAAAGAATTTGTAAGTGATTGTACTGAAAGAGGCTAATCCATCAAATTGTTCGGAACTCCGTGCAATTGAAAGATATTGGGCTCTAGTAAAAAATAATTTAAAGGACATTAATCCATTTCCGACCACTACCCGATTCCGTTGAGATAACTTTACGAAATTTGGCACAAAGTTTGTTTTTGTGATTACAAATTGAAATGATTTGAACGCCTAGATATTTTTCATTCCGAAATACAGGACCTAGAAATTTTCAAAAATCGTAAAACTTTTGGACCCGGAAAATTTTTCTGAACAACATTTTGAAAATTTTTTAGCTCAAACTTAAAGCTATTTACTCTTAGAATACACCCATAGCATAAAGTACTTTTTCGGAAAGCAGATTTAAAAATATCGCCGAAATAACCATTGATGCGTTTTCACAACAATAACGTTTTAGCCGATCCGTGTGGCTTTAACACATAATTTTGGACAGCGTATTTATAAAAAGATCGATTTTTTTCTCTTATCATTAAGACAACATATTAATCTAATAATAACTGTAAAAAAAAATTATCATTAAATCCATAACTAGTTAATTAGGCGATGTTAAATTTACTGATATGAAAACGCAACAGCGGTCGGTAATGGGTTAAAAGATCAGCTTAAAATAAAACGAAGTTTTAAAATAAGTGAACTTATTCGAGCAAAAAATGTGACCGAATACAATAAAACCTTTAATTGAAAGAATTTTGGAAAATATTAGATATTTCCTTAAAAACCAACAGCAAATTATGTTTAGAACTTGAACAGTCATTAATAAAAATATAAGTCCTTAGTACAACTGTTTTCTTAATATTAACAGTTTAAGGGATAATATCCCTTTCAAAAATTGTATTATATTTTTGTAATTTCCTAAAAACTTCACAAACATTTTTATGTTTAACAGTGTATTTGTAGCAATTTTAAAATTTGTTACTTTCTGAAAAATTTCTCATGTAGGTTTTTCAAAAGCTTTTAAATTAATTATTTTTAAAAAAATGTCCCTTTGTTGCTTGTATTTTTTTCTGTACTGTACCTAAACAACTCTAGTATTTAACTTGTTTTTATTCACTTAAAAGTTTTTCCCAGGTAATTGTTAAGAAAAATACTTTTTGTAACTTTCTTGCTACAATTTTAAATGAAATGAAAATAATACAATATAAATAGCACAAGCAACAAGTCATTAGTTAATATTTCACTTAATGAAAAATACTTTTTAAGTACAAATAATTTCTTACTCTCCGAAATGAAAATAAAAAAATGCCAACTAAAACTTTAACCCAAATCATCAATAAATGTTTGAAAAGCAACCCATTTCATCTAACAATTTTTTTTGTTTTCCTAGCAATTCAAACTTAACGCTTAAATACATTTTTCTTAGGGAGGGTTTTTTTTTTTTTCTTTTTTAAAACAAAACCCAACAAAATGCTATAAATAGCAAAAGTCATTGTTTGTTGACTTTTTAGGAAATTAAAACTCATTTAAAGTTGTTTGGCTTTTAAAGTGGAAATTCCTTTATTTTAAGGATTTCTGAGAAAAAATTTATTTCAAGTATTAATTTTTTACTTTGTTTTTTTTTTGTTGTAACTTTACCTGTTTCCTTTGATTTTCTATTTGTTCTTTTTTTTTTTTTTTGTCAGTATGTATGAATAAAACATGTGTTTAAAATTACAAGACGGTAGCTAAATGTTATTTGAAATCAATTTGAAATTTTAAAATGTAAAAACTTCCGTTTAATGCTTCAGTGCAGTTATTTTTAGGCATAGTATGGAACATATTAGTTAAGGGAAAAAGTAATTTACTGAAATTATATTTTTAAAATGTAAAATTTTATTTTTATCTGTATTTTTGTAATTAGTAAAGTAATAAGTATTTAATTAATTGATCTTTTTAAATACCAAAGAATTAATTTGTTTCTCCTAGCCAATATTAAATTAATTTTTCGTATAATAATATCTTAAAATCATCTAGCAACAGTTGGCGTTTTGATTACTTTGATAAATTAAATACGCTGCTGAATGTTTTCATACTCGTTTCCGCTACTTAAATTTATATACACACACATATATATATACATATACGAATTCCTTTAGATACATCTGTTCACAATGTATGTATATGTAAATATGTGTTTCACTCAAATGTTATGGTAACTATTGGTTTTTCATCTTGTTGTGTTTTTTAAGACTTTGAAATCATTTTTACCAAGGATGGAAACCGATATCGTTATAAATACCGATACTGATTAAATACCATTTAAAGTTGGTTACCGTAACTGATACCGATACCGAAATTTTGTTAAAAATACCGTTATTCAAATACCGTTTCCCTCTGTACCGGTATTTTAGTTTCGCTATTTTAAAAATACAATTTTTTCAACATAATGTGATATTGTAATAATAATTTCTCATATAATTTACTTGAGGAAATAAGAAAGATAAAATTATTTTTTAATAATAAGAATTTATTTAATGTAATATTTATAGAATTTTGTTTTAAAGAGGGCTTGTATTATTTGTATATTTTTAAAGAGGTTTAAGTGCCTTAAACCTAGTGTGAATTCTTTTTAATAAGTCCTAGTGCGAACACAAAAAATTCATTATCTAAGAAATGGACATTTCAACCTAAGATATGCTCCCAATTATGACACCATGAACGCGCTGTTGAAATTAATGATAGGTTCTTAATTAACTGTTTGATATTTGCTTCTGTGAAGATTCTTTCCTTAATTTTGGTCTTGTCAAAAGTTATACAAGAAAGTTATACAACTTGGGCTATCTTTAAAGAATGCATCCCGGGATTTCTCGGAAAATTTGCAATTTTTCAAGTCCCGCATTTCGGGAATTTTAAAAGCACTTAAATGAAAGAATACTGCATGAATTTTAACAAAAGATTATATATTAAAAAAAATAAATAAAACTGATTTAAAGGATCTTGTCGTTGGTATGGACAACATCCGGAATTAATCTCTAGAAATGTGGAAAAAAAAAAACATTAAGAACGTTAAGGAAAAAAGATAGTTATGTCAGACCATGTTCCAATCATCATAGGAAGTTGACATTTTTCTAAAATATTATTTCATAATTTAGGTACGTTTAAATATGCGATACACTTTGATTATTTTAAATAATGTTGATAGACCACCACCCTATTGAAGCTACAAACAATTTTATACCATTTGAACTCACATCTAATTACCTCAAACGGATTCGGAAAAGACGTTCATCAGCCACTACTTTAAGAATTATTAATTTTTCATTTTTAAATGAATTTTTAATAAATTCATTTTTCAAAGAAATTTTTGAAGCTTGTGTAAAAATGTTTAAATAAAGTATATGAAATGTCAGAGTAAATATTTTGTTATTTAATTTTCTGTCTCAAATACAACATTTTTTTATACATATCTGATATATGTATGAATAACCATTGTGCTAATATCTTAAAAACTGTTTCACAATATATAAGACAGCATTCATTTGATTTGATTTGAAAAATCAGTAGAACAAACCCTGTTTAAAACTAGTCACGTGACAGGTTCTCAGGGCTAGTGACCGGTCCCAGTTCCGGAACTTTATATGAGAGGAACCTGTCACTTTTACATGAGGTTGTCATTGGAGGTGGCTAATTAGCCCCTAGGGACAAGTCACGGGATAGGTCACAGGACTGGTCCAAGAGGACAGGTTCAGTGTCGATTAATATCCCTAGAGGAAATAGAACCGGTTCAAAACTAGTCACGTGATAGATTCTCAGGGCTAGTGACCGGTTCCATTTCCGGAACTTTATATGGTAGAAACCTGTCACTTTTACATGGGGTTGTCACTGAAGGTGGCTAATTAACACCTTGGGACAGGTCATAGGATAGGTCACATGACTGATACAAGAGGACATATTCAAAGTCGATTAATAAATAAAAATTTTAATTAAGGAAAATGTTACCCTCTTAAAACTTTTTTATTAGTTTTTATTATTATTTTAATTTATTTTAACTAAATTCTACTGTATACTTTTTTCGTTAACGTCGATGGCGACAACCCGAATCGAAACCACGTTCTTCTGACGTATCTTATGTTTTATAGTCTTCAACTCTAACCACTCAGCCACAGACTGTTATTGAGCGCGAGTTGCTAATTGCACACTTAACAAGCATGTTATAAATTGACTCTCAACTGTTAAATAGTGAGGGCGTTTGTGTCAACTGGTTCTCTAGTGAAACTTTGGTGACGAGTTAGTTGTCAATTGGTACTCAACTGGTATGGAGGGACCAGTCCATTACTGCAATTGCCACAAATTTCCCTCAAGGAATTATTGTAATTTCTTTTTCTCTGTACATTTACAATCCTGTTTAAATCTGATAATGTAAAGTTTCATATCTTATTTGGATCTCAGTTTCAACTAATGATTGGAGAGATATTTAAAGTATTTAATCCGGGATCACGGGAAATCAAAAATTTTTCCTGCTAACCCGGGAAATCAAAAAGTACGGGAACGACTTTAGAGTTTGAATTACATTTGAATTTCTTACTCTTATTTAACCATGATTATGACGCGTCGTTTTAATCTTGCAGCTTTAAAAACTTCTAGTGAATAAATGGGATAATGGGGAGTTAGGGACCTAATTAGTACTTTCTTGTTGGAGCACTATTTCTCCTATACAATATTTGTCGTCTGTAATTGACACATTAACTCTAATATAACAGTTATATAACCTAAAAACTCTTTGGCGAATTATATTTTCTTTACTAATATTTATTGTGATTTTAATGAGTATTCCTACGATATCCAAAACGCATTTTCCATATTTTTGTAGCGTTAAAAAAATACAGAAATACTTTTTTATGCTATTCTGTTTTATTATGCTACTTCATGGATTTTTTTGCCTTTAAGCAATTTTACATTACATTTGTTAAATAAAATTAGCTTTTTATGAAAAATGTTTGCAAAATTAATTGAACGATTTTTGTCTGTATAAAAAACTGTGGTAAATAAAAATTTTGTTCAAATTTTTAACTTTACTGTACTGGACAAAAATAATTAAAAAGTCGAGTTTAATATTACTAAATGCTCTGTTGTCATAAAATAAGCATTTGTTCTTATGATGTTCTCTAACTAAAAATATTCATATTTCAAAAAAATTTCAAATTTATTAAATAAAATATACAAATATGTAATTTTATAATTTTTTTGCGAAAATTTAATTAAAAATTATTTAAAAATTTATCTTTTTAAAGATTTATTCCAGTTTTTTTTAATAATAATGGTATTTTTGTTTCGGTACCGGTATACCGATATCGATACCGATATAATTTAAAATACCGTTACTGATACCGTTACCGAAATAAAATTAAATTGAATACCGATACCGTTATTCGTTTCGTTTTCCAACCTTGATTTTTACTCAGTTATTCATATATTCATATTTATTATTTATAACAATATTTATGTCGGGGTTAATGAGGATTCATAAATATACACACACATACACACAAAACTACAAACAAACGTTTTTTCATAAATAAATTTAAATCATGCCTCTCATACAGTCATTGAACATTTTCCTAAATAAAATCAAAAACAAAAACTTTTCACTTTTATTTTTTTTTTTTTCCTTTCAAAACTGAGTTTCCTTTATTTACTTGATTTTCCTCTTTTCTTGTTTTTCTTCTTGGCTTTTCCTTTATTATTTAAAAAAAAAGTGTTGTTGTTGCTGCTTCTTCATACGCTTGGCTAAATGCAGGTGTGTAGCATTAATGGCGGAAGTGTGAGTGAATGAAAAAGCGACCTAGCAGCTAAAAGTATGAATGAATATTATTCTAAACAATTTTATATGTATGTACATATTTTATTTAAAAGTGAATGATTGTGAACCAACACAAAAAGTGCTGAAGTATGTATTAAGGTGATCGATTATTCGACTTTTTTGAGAAACCGGTTTTCGAATATTTCGAATAGTTGCTATTTAAAAAAAACCGGTTGCACTTTTTGAAATTCAGAAAAAACCGGTTAACCGGTTTTAAGCAGAAGTAAGTAATTATATCAAAAGACTACATTTCTTTGAACAAATCAATAATTCTTATAATATTCAAGTTAAAATTTATTAAATACAAGCCTGACAATGCCAGGAAAAATAATATAATAATGAAAATTTGCACAAACAAATCCAAAAATTAAAAGAAGAAAACAAAAATATGAACAACATATGGACACCTTCTTCTCCCTAATCGAAGTCAATTATTTCGCCGTTAGAATTTATTAAGATAAGATTAATAAATGTTTTAAATTCGTAAACCTTTCAAAATAAAAAATCGTCATAAATGCACTCACAGGCCGAAATGCAGAATCAGTTTTTGATAGGATTTGGGGAGCAAATAATAAGTATAGCAACTCAAAAGTTCTTAATACCAAAACAGACTTTTCGGTCCCTGATAGAAACATCTGGCTCCGTTGGAATTTGTAGAACAAATAGTTTTATAAGTAAGCCGATTTTTAGTTTCTTACGTCGTCTGGGAGCTTCAAAAAGCTCTGGAGAGAAAGCAATGAAAGATATATGTATATAAATCCATATATATAAATACACGTATTTACGCTCCCTGATAGAGATTCCAAAATCTGGCTCAGTTAGGATTTGTAGGACAAATAGGGTTATAAGTAAGCCGAATTTTAATTTTCTACGACTTCTGGGAGCTTTAGAAAGCTTTGGAAAGGCAAAAACTTCTTAGAAAAATATACATAAATCCTCTTATATCCGCTCCCTGATAAAAATTTCAAAATATGCCTCCGTTAGGATTTGTTGGACGAAAAGTGTTATAATTAAGGGAGCTTCAGAAAGCTCTGGAAAGAGAAAAAAATGCTACGCAAATTATATATCTAGATGACTAAAAGATAATTATTAATTATGTTTCGAAATTGTAGAAAAAAAATCATCAAAAATTAGACTACATTTTATTTAGCATAAACAGAAACCATGGCTTAATATGGATGCCTGTCTCAATTAAAACTATTCTGCAGGTGAAACTTTTTTAACACAACACCTTTAAAAATAAAGGAAATAATGGATCAAAAAAATTAAATTGGATCTAAAAATATTACAGATATTACAATAGATTAAAAAATTGATACAGGATAATTATTACTTATTTATTTGTTTAATATCACAGAATAAATTCCAATTTAGACTTAAACTATATTTTTAAAACTTAAGAAATCAGTTTTTATGAATATTTAAAATAATATTTCTAAATTTCGATTCAAATATCACTATTTATTACATGTTTTCTGAAATAAAATGCTATTTTCAAACCCGGTTTTTTGTGTTTAAAAAAACCGGTCTATTCGACATTCGAAAAATGAACATTTTGAAAAAACCGACAGCACATTGACTGAAAAAACCGGTTTCAAAACCGGTTGGAAAACCGCGTCGATCACCCTAGTATGTATGTGGTTCTGTGTGTATTTTTTTTAAAGATTTATGCATAAAGTTTTTTTCAAGTGAGAATATTTTAATTTTAAATATTTTTAAAAAGTTATTGGAAAAACCAGAAGTTTGAAATTGTGTTTCAGGGAGGAGTTTATTAAAAACATTTTGATGCACAAGTTTTTTTTATTTTCTTTTTTTGATCATATAAATTGCAGTTGTTTGATTTTTGTTGAAAAGAAATTCAATTAAAAAAAAAAAAAAAAATTTAAATTTTGTTTGAGAACTTGAGAAAGGTATTATTTTTAGAGTAAATAAATATCAAATGTAACTAAAATGTAATCATAGTCATAAATAAGTTTACTATGTTTGTATTTAAATATAAAAATGAGACCAATGCATGTTGAGGTAAAATGTGTCAAAAGTGGTGATTAATTGAATTTTGAAATTTAATTTTTTGTAATAAAGTTGGGTACCGTATAAAAAAAAAAAAAAAATATGTATCAGTATCAATTACAATCGTTGTTTTTTTTTTTTTCTTATAAAGAGCTGTCAAAGTTAAAAATTTTTTTACATTTTTAAAAAAGAGTAAAAAATTAAATTTTCATCAACTTTCAGTATATTTAGTTTAAATAAAAAGTCTTTTAAAGCAAAAATTTAAAATGGAATCATCAACTTCAGGTATTTAAGTGTACTTTTCTTCAAGTATTTGTAAATTATATTTTGTCCTAATATTTTTGTTATTTTTTTGAAAATTGTCATAAAATACACTAATTTTCAATTTTCATGGAATGAAACTTAAAATGCTACAGGATGTTTGTTCTGAAAATTTTCTGAAAAATAGTACATATTGTCCACTTTAATATTATGAAAAAAAAAAAATGGTTTGAGAAATTATTATTATTATTTTTTTTTTTTTTCAAAAAAAGTGCAGACATTTTCTTTGCTTTATCAAACTTTAAACTGTGGGGCAGAATCGAAAAATCCCATAAACGCTTCAGGAGCGGAGCTATGGGGGTTTAAAATAGAGTACCAATGTCATAGCAAATGTTTAACCACTACCGAATTTTTGTTCCTTACCCGATTTCCAAGATATTTATATTACCTTAAAGTCCTCAATAAATCCTTTCGAAAACCTGCTTGCATTTTCTATATCTCTTATACATTCTTCGAGATATATTCATTTAAAATTTCAACAATCTCAACTTTGTAAGATGTTGGTCAAGTCTTTTCCATATATATCCCAACATTTTCAACCGATTTTATCATATTTTTTACAGTTTATTAAAAAACTAAATTGTCTATCGAATGAAGAAAATTTGAAGTCGATATCTTTATTGAGTCAAAAAATAAATGATTTTAAATTGACAAATTTGAAAAAATTAATAAACAGATTTACGGAAGGACAGACATTAAAATTCTTTAAAAATAGACTTAAAATTCTGGAAGTATATTAGTTTTTTACCTTTTGACCAATATAAAAACTAAATCTAAATATTAAAGTATTAATATGACCTTTCCCTGAATTAAGTGCCATTTTCGAATCATTTAACCCAAATGTATAGACGGACGGACGGACATAGTCATTCTGCCAAAAAATATTTTAGAATTCTAAAACTGCATTTTTTACTAACTTAGAAATAGAAAAAATTGAACATGATCATCAAAATTCGGATTTCACCTTTTCCTAAATTAAGCACCATTTTCGACCCATTTAACCCAAATGTATAGACAGACGAACGGACGGACAATACCATGCAACCAAAAAAAGTCTTATAATTCTAAGAATAAATTTTTTATTTACCAATTAAAAGGAAAATTAAACGTGATTATCAAAGTGTTGATATCACTTTTCCTTGAATTTTGCATAATTTTCGACCCTTTTAACTCTAATATATAGATGGACGGACGGTCATTACCATTCTGCCAAAAAAGTTTTAAAATTCTAAAACTGATTTTTTTTAGCTTATAATAATCAATAAAAAATAAATAAAACGTGATCATTAAAATATTGATATCACCTTTCTCTGAATTAATCGCCATTTTGGACCCCTTTTACCCCAATGTGCAGTGGTTAAATTTTTTGCAAAGTTTCTTTTCTGAAGGCACTAATTCAATTATATTTCTGTGCTGCCTTTAGTTATGATTTGCCAGACCAACTTTTTTTTCATATACTTTTTTAATTCTTAATAATATATGCGATATTATTTTATCCGCAATTTTAAAGTTTTCTGTTCATAAGTCTATAATCTTTTAATATTTAATCTATAAATATAAAATAGTAACGTTACTGACAGACTTACTTACTGATTTATTATCGTACAGCCCAAACGATTAAAACTAGAAAGATGATATATGGTCTATAGGTTTCTTATCAAACAGATCCACTAAAACGGGATTTTTGTAAATTCGTATTTTTAGGGGGTAAAAAAGAATAAAAACGGGTAACCTTATATCCCCTAAACTAATAGAGATACAAAAAAAGTTGAATAATTGGTGTTATTCATTTAAAAAATAATCGGATAGGTATCTGGTACTTTTTTGAAATTTGTCTCTTTTAGAGAGAAAACGGCTAAAAGCTGTATTTTGGTACTTTTTTTGGCACCCCATTTATCTTTTAATCTAGTAACAATAGAAATAAAATGTGCATCAAATTGGTATCTTATCGAAAATTGGCGAGCAAAAGTTTGGTACTTTTTCGAAATTCAAACGCTTAAGGGGTAAAAATCGCACCTGTTTTTGGTACTTTTTTAACAAAATATTTGTTTTTCTTATTACTGACACATACATATAAATATTTGAACATTAGATTCCAGTAAAATTTAGAAATTCATTGGTACACAATATTTGCCATATTGAGGGGGAATAAAAAGTACCGAAAAGGAATAAAATCGGGAAATTAAATTTTATTCAAATTACATGATGCATTTTTTATTATACTTATTAAACCTGCAGAAATATGAACTTAAATACATGTAATTCTAATGGAGTGAGAAGAGGGGATTTTGTGGTACGTTTTTGTTCTTCTAATGGTACTTATTGAATTTTCTATAATATTAAACCTAGAAACATAAAATTAGAAATAAAGTGAATGAGAATCCGTAACAGTGGACCTTGTGGTAAATTTTCATTCTTCTAATGGTACTTTTTGAATTTTCTACAATATTGAACCTAAAAGTATGAAATTAAAGATACATAGTCCTGTGTGGGTAAGAATTCAAGAGGACTTTGTGGTACTTTTTCGTTCTTCTAATGGTGCTTTTTAAATTTGCAAAAATATTGAACCTGAAAACATGAAATTAAAGATATAATATGCTAAGTGAATGAAAATCCAAATCCATAATGGCCTTGGTGTTACTATTTCATTCTTCTAATTGTATTTTTTTTAATTTTCTACAATATTGAAATTTAAATAAAATTAAAGATATATGGTCCTATGTGGGTGAGAATTCAAGAAATTTATTGTTCTTAATGCCGATAGAACACCAACATTATAACTGTTCCGATGGGAATTAGGAATCATAGTTTAATTTTACGGGTTTTTTCACTATAAAAAGTCTTTTTAAAAAAAACGTGCGCTTATTAGCCTGATTTCAGAAATTATTATATATATATTTTTTTTAAAGAACTCCAGTAGCTCTCATACAAAAAAACACCTTAAGTGTTTAAGTTTATCAAACATTAGTAGGGTAGAATCGCAAATTTTACTTAAACTTTCAAGTGGCGTAGTTTCGGTTCTATAAAAGATATTCACCCCTATCGTGAATAACAAGTGGATTTTTTTTCCCATGAAATTTTAATTCCCCTCGAAGGGAAAAATGCTATCGTAAATCTCCCGTGAAAAATTTTTCAAGCTATCAGTTCTCAGTGAATGTAAAAAAGAAGGAAATTAAAAAAATTAAATAAAAATCAAGGACAATTTTTTTCAAAAATAATATTTCAAAGAAAAGGAGTGATAGTTTGATTGCAACATTAGTTTATAGTACTATTTAACTTTATAATTCGGCTAATTTTTTGAAACCAAAAAATAAATAATTATAACAAATTTAAGTGTACAATATGTTTAGAATTGGAACAATAATTTTATTTTATGTTGAGCAATATATCAGTTTGTGTCTTATTAACGGATCGTGCCCTTAAAATAAGCAAAAATAAAGTGAACAAATTGAAGGGAAAAGTGAAAAAAAAACTCGGGGGAAAAACGTCATTCACGATAAGGGGAATTTTATTTTATTTTAGCATGGAATTATTCACGGGGAATTTTTTCACGATTGCAAATTTAGGGAAAGGGAAAACATGATGATTGATTTCTATGTAATGAAGAATTATGTCGGCTAAGCAATGAAGTTTAGATGAAAAAAATCTTTCTTTGAGAAACTATAAATATTTTATCTGTAAAGAAAAAAGAGTGTAGAGACTTATTCGACCATAAAACAAAAAATTGTAATTTTTGCAATTTTCATATTCAAAATCGTTTACTTTTGGACTCGGTTTTTTTATTCAATAAATAATTTTGTTCTTTAATTTTAATTTTGTAGAGACTTATTCGACCATAAAAACACAAAAAATCGTAATTTTTGCAACTTTCATATTCAGAATCGTTTACTTTTGGACTCGGTTTCTTAATTCAATAAATAATTTTGTTCTTTAATTTTTTAAAGAAAGAAATTAATAAAAACGGTCAGAAATACTGGGATATATATTTAAAAAAAATTAACTTAGAAGAACTTACAAGGTTAAGGCCTCTATAGGCCTTATCGAGGGCTTTAATAGGATGTAAAAATATTTAAAATCGGATAAGAAACAAGAAATTGGAAACCTTTTACAAATTTTGTATATCAAAGGTACTCTACTTTGAGCCCCTATAGCTCCGCTTCTGAGGGGTATGTGGGACCCCCCAAACTTAAAATTATACACTCCCTTCCTATGGCTATATAAAATTTTATGTAAATCCAACCAGCCGATTAGAAGTTACAGATTTATTTCCAAAATTTTTCGTTTCTGCCCCACTGTGCAGTGCTACAATCTGAAGATACACTTTTTCTTATGCTAAAATATCTTAAAAAAATTTGCAATTTTTCAAAAATGCGTATCCTTCGAAACTTTGAAGTCCTTTTAAAAATTAATTTTACGTCTTGGAGAAAAACTGAGAACGCAGTTATACTACGTATGGTCTCTAGTTCCAGGCATTTATTGATATTTTCATGTGCGAAAATTACTATCACAGGGTGTATTAAGATAATCTCAAGTGTGTTTCAAGACAACATGCTCTACTCTCAATTTCCTGTACTCTAGTGTCCAACGAAGCTACCAAAATTGGGCCAAAACTTGACACAAAGTCACAATCTTTCCCTCGATATGAAATTATCATAAAGACATATACATACCCAGCAAAAAAATTATCAAGAGCTTCCAAAAAAGAACTTTTTCACCACTTCAAATGTAGAATAAAGTGTATATTTTAAACTTTTTTTTTAAACATTTTTATTATTTTTTTTAGTAAGGTTAAAACAGAATTTTTGTTAAAAAATTGTATAAACATAGTTTTAAGGGAAGTACTTTAAAAGAAGTGAACAAGAAGTATAAAAGAAAAACATCCAACCATGTGTTAAAAGAAAGAACTTCTGCAGATCTTTTTCACCACTAAGTACTTCCTTCCAATGACAACACAATGTTAAATTTATGACTTTTTCAGTTCTTTTTTGCTGGGTATATGCATAACATTTCTTTCCTAATAAATAAATCACCTAATTAATGTTTATTTTGTAAAAAGTGACTCATTTACACATTTTCTGTTGTCTTTTTGTTAATAAATAAAACTTAAATGAACAACAGCACACGATTATCATAAATATTTAAGTGAAACCATAATTTTAAATATTTAATTAGAAGCCATTTAAATTATGGTCAAAAGTCATACATTTTTGCAAAAAAAAGGTTTAATGTCTACATTTAAATTTCGTAATATATTAGGGTATGCCCTACAGTTCTGGTAATTATTTTCTAGCTTTTTTTTAGGGAAATTCTTATTACACATAAGTCTTAAACTATTTAAAATTATACACAGAAAAAAGTCACCAATTAACAAATATATATGAAAATAATTCATTCAATTATAAACTTGTTTAAATTTGCACCTCTCACCAAAATGATTATATCAATTACTAAAAACTATTAAAAATACAAAATAGAAAAAAAATTCCCAATTAATGAATTAATTAAATCAATCAAGTAGATGATTGAATGAATTAAAAATGTGTATAGGAAAAAAAATCATACCAAAATTTATTTTTTATTTTATTTTTTCTTGAACAAATTTATTAAATTTTGATGCAAAATTAAACAACTGAGTTAATTGTAAAAAAGACGGTAATAATTTTTTCTGTGTATAAAAATATAATTGGTTAAGTAACTAGGCCATTAGACCGCACAAAGAAATGATATTAAAATGTATTGTTATATGATATCAAGAACTACAGAGAGATTTAAGATAATGGTTAATGAAGGTGTGTTGTACGTTTATGGTTGTATAAGATGTATCCTTGTTGCTGTTTTTGTTACTTTTGATGATATATTTAGTAAGAATTAGTAATTAAAATAAAGACATTCTTCAACATTTACGGCAATTAATTTCGCACATTACTGAATGGCCAGCACATATGTGTCGTTGTTTTTTGAAGGCGGAGATAGCAAAGTGTTATAAAAGAGGAAAAGGAAACTTTCATTTATAAATATACACATGTTTATGTACATATGTGTGGATGTGATAAAATGTGTATATTTATGTTTGCATCTATGTAATTAAGAATAAATTTCTTCAAAACACGTACACATTGAATAACAAACACATCATTTATATTAGTGCAGGAGAGATGGTTGGTACTCACACACTCACATTTTAAATGAACAAATTGGAATGAAGTATGAAAATTAAAACAAAAGAAAAAGGCATATAAAGTAAAAAATAGAGAAGAATTTTTCATAATGTACGTGTTGGAATCACTCCTTAATTCCTTGTAAGTGTCCATGTGTCTATTTAAACAACTGTCCGATTTTCGTGTGTATTTTGACCACATTTCCAAGAACTATTAAGTGTGTTTGACTCGAATGATGGCATGTGTTATTTTGAATGTGTGTTTTTTTTTCATCTTCTCAAGAATTGAAGGACATATGGTACTTAGACATTTTGTTTTTTCCAGTTAAAACATTTTTTCTGTTGAGATCTCAGCTAGTCACGTGATTAAATAAAATTTATTGCCATTAACTATTGTGGCCTATATTTCCTAGTAGTTGTTTTCTGGTAATAAGAACCATTAAATGGTCTTGTCTTGTGTCCCCCACTATCAAATCTACAATAAGCTTTAAATAAAAAACACATTTACTTTGATAATGACTGTCAGTGGCTTCTTTTAATAACCTTAGAAAACAGGAAGAGAGAGTGGAAATAAAGTTCTTAATTTGATTTCATTTTCACATGGTTTCAAGCTATTTTAAGGGTTTACTACAAAGTTTTTATTATTTTTATGTTTGTCTTTTATTTTTCCCAATTCTTAGAAACATTTAATGTTTGGCCAAAAAAATGAAGTAAACATAAGGGAATGTGGCCTTATTTTCCCTTTATATATTTTATGGCGAAAAAAATAAAATTAATGACCTTGAAATTGAGTAGTAAGTGGATACTTAATTTTCATTATTTTTAGAAAATATACTTTATCATTTACCAGTTTCTTTTTTTATAAAAGTCATAATTTACAATTTGACGAGAAATTAATCAGAAAAGAGTAAGTCATTTTAAGAGGTTTAAGTTTGAGTTTTAAATAAAAAGTTAGATAGATGGATAGATGGATAGATGGATAGATAGATAGATAGATAGATATATAGAAAGATAGATAGATATATAGAAAGATAGATAGATATATAGAAAGATAGATAGATGGATAGATAGATAGATAGATAGATAGATAGATAGATAGATAGATAGATAGATAGATAGATAGATAGATAGATAGATAGATAGATAGATAGATAGATAGATAGATAGATAGATAGATAGATAGATAAATAAATAAATAGATAGATAGATAGATAGATAGATAGATAGATAGATAGATAGATAGATAGATAGATAGATAGATAGATAGATAGATAGATAGATAGATAGATAGATAGATAGATAGATAGATAGATAGACAGATAGATAGATAGATAGATAGATAGATAGATAGATAGATAGATAGATAGATAGATAGATAGATAGATAGATAGATAGATAGATAGATAGATAGATAGATAGATAGATAGATAGATAGATAGATAGATAGATAGATAGGTAGATAGATAGATAGATAGATAGATAGATAGATAGATAGATAGATAGATAGATAGATAGATAGATAGATAGATAGATAGATAGATAGATAGATAGATAGATAGATAGATAGATAGATAGATAGATAAATAAATACATAGATAGATAGATAGATAGATAGATAGATAGATAGATAGATAGATAGATAGATAGATAGATAGATAGATAGATAGATAGATAGATAAATAGGTAGATAGATAGATAAATGAATATAAGAAGTATATATTCCGTCGAGGCACAGTAGTGCCGATTGCCCCACTAACAAATCTGTATCTCTGCATAAACTACTGATGAAACCACAATGAATTGTATAGGTTACTAAGGCTTTCAGAAAAATTATCTTGTAGTCACCCTGTATTAAATTGTACGACGCACAGTGATTTTCCAAAGCGATTTTTAGTGGAAATAATTCTGTAACTTTAGAACTACTGCATGTATTTTAATGAAATTTAATTTAATGAAAGGACGATCCTGAGGTGGTCTGGGGGACCGGGGGGGTGGACCTCCAAAGTTGGTCACCTCGGGTACGAAAATTAAAAAAATCGCCAAAAAATATGCTTGCATGTGTGGGATATTTCTTTTACTTTAAGAGATATTTGAACCAAAGTAAAATTTTTACCTATTTTTGGCCATGATTTTTTTTTCAGTTTTTTTTTTTTTTTTTTTTTAATTTGGCGGGCTCAATTTGAGTCCTATAATTTTTCTAAAATATTCTCTTGATTCTGTACAAAATTCTAAATAATTTTCGTGTAAGGATCTTATACCTTTGTGGTTTAGATAAAAAGTTATATTATTTTAAAATAGAAATTTTGAAAAAACTGTGATTTTTTTCAAAAAGATGAAACATTTTTTCACTTTAAAATACATTATTTTCCTCCGGACCATTATTTTTTTTCATGTTTCTAAAAGATAACTTAACATTAATGCATGTAAAGAAAATCCAAGGACAGTTGGGTTAACAGTCTCCCCGCTAGCCCTATCAGAGTTTCGTTAATTTTAGTTTTAATTTTTTTTTTTTGGAGCTCAAAAATGTTAAAGCTGAAATTAAAAAAAAAAAAAATACAGTTATAGAATTATTTCCCAAAAAAAAAAAAAAAAAAACGCTGTGCAACGTAAACTATAGGGTGTAAAATTTTAACACTTAGAGTATGAACAAGTTTAAAATATCATAACATTTACTACAATATCATGATGTCCATAACTATTTATGAAAAATTCAATCAAAATTTTTAGAATTAAACACAAACAAAACTGGAGTAGCCTAAAATTATGTTAAACAAGTTACCTAATATATTTTTTATTTATATCATCTTTAATATATTACCCACCGATGGTGGTTTCCTACTGATATTATGAAGTTGGTAAGGATATTAAACATTTTCTATTTAAGCTTCATGAAGTGTAAACCACAATTGGCCACCAGCGAAGAATCGCCACGTGTGACCTTTAGCTGACATTAAAGAATTTATAATATTTTACTATAAATTATGAAATGTTAATAAATTTAATTATACATAAATTTAATTATACATACATTCATATCGTATATTTATTGTATATGGTATATTTACAATGTCGTCATAAAGGTGTAAAACATAAAATTATTAATTGAAGTTTTCACTTTTAATGTGTCAATTTAACACTGTCGTAAATGTTTTATTACTGTTAAAGTTTAATTTTGTTATTTTTTATTTTTTTATTAACAAATTATTCGTTAATTAGTTTTATGAGGACACACCTGACATTTGAATGTTTTATTAGTTGTAATAAATTTTTTTAAAAATGGCCCTATTACGTAGAAAGGAAATCGAGTGATAAAGTAATTGGTGGAAATTTGCAGAATAAATCAAAATATTTAAATCAGTTTTTATTATTATAAAAAATACGTTTAATAAATTGCAGACTGAAACGAATTTTAATATACTAAATTTATTAGAAACTATTTTGTAGGTGATACCAATATAATTCATATTATTTTAAATGAAAAACACTACTAATATTAATTTTCATTTACTTCAATAAACATTTCCAATAGCTACTATACTAAAAAACTCCTCGAAATATCTATATTATATAATAATTTAAAATTTACAGATTAATTTTTAAACTTTTTAAAAATTTTAATTTACTAAAATTAGTAAGTGTAAATAAATAAATTAAATATCATTAAATTGATTATGTGTTAACTTAACACTTGTATATATTACCTAAAGCTTATATATTTACTTAGAAATATACATAATCTTGTTAAATTTACTCAAAATAATATTAGTCTATAATTGCCATGGCTAATTTTAATTTGATTATTTGGGAAATTAATCTAAAACATATATATTTATATAATATTGTATTTATTATATTTAACACAATTAAAGTTTAAAAATTAAAAGATTTAAGATGAATTGCATTAATAATTTATTAAATATTATAAATAAATATTATATTAATATGACATAAAGATTTAAATTAGTTTTAAATATCTAAACTCATGCAATATGTTGCCAGATGGAGGGGATTTGTCTCCTAATCGGGGTTTTCGAATTTTAATTAAGGTCAGATTTTTGTACGGAGGTATTTCGAGATAACTATGAGAAGTTATATGGGAAATTATCAAAAATTTTTGATTTCAGTCCTTCAAAAAAATATTAATTATGTCAATTATAGTTAGTTCCATGCTATCCACGCGATATGCTTTAACGAAATGTGTTTTGACAAAAGTGTCCCGTTTTCAATTATCAACGACATTTGACTTAAATTTATGATCCCAATCAATTATATTTATCGCCACTCTTACATCCATATGTATCTAATATTTGTTTAAATTGCAATTTTCTATATAAAAATACAAAAACAAAAAGTGCAATTTTTGCATAATTTTCAAAAAGTCCATAAAATGTTTATATTAAATTTATTTTTAATGCTCCTCCGATTTTGTTATGTAAAATTACAAAAAACTAAGTTCACGCAGTAATCCAAGCAATTCCATATGAAAATGTGAATGTGCCTCGCGAAAAACTGACTTTTTGAAAAATTTTCGCACTTGTTTTCCAAACTTTGAGACTATCTACTACGTAGACTATTTCGGGCACATCAACGAGATATAGCACAAAATACGCACAATTACAACAAGTATCAATCCCTATCCCAAATTTTGTATTCTGTGGAGGGGTGCACAGACCGCGCCCAAAAAACTGAAAAATTTAAAAAACCAAGAAATTTTGGCATCAAAACTTTACTACCCTGTATTTAGTTGTTGAAAGTCTGCACAACATCAGAGATGGTGCGGAATTTATGTACAAAGTCTAATTAGTTTACTTATGATAGAGTAAGATCAAAAAGTATAAACGCGCGATCAGAAATTGTAGAAGAATGGTAAAAACTTAAGTAGTTTTTATCAGCTTTTCCATATTCTTGAACTTTGAACAACAATCATGGTTATGAAAAGAAACCTATTGTGTTAAAATTTTGCACTCTATTAGTTTCAAGTCTTATGAGTTCAGATCTGTAACCAGTTTGTTTAAAATATCATTACCACAAAACTTATTAAGGATTTAAGTCAGTTTCAGCCAGGTTAAACATTTTTGATAATTGCCCATATACATATTTATAAAGTTAAAGAAAACAAATTTTTTTTAATAAATTTTCTTCCTATAGAATATATGATCAAATTTTGTTTCATAGATTTTTTTTTTTTTTTTTGTTTTTTGAAGGGAGTTTTTAGTAAAATTTATCTTTGTAGGGAATTTTTTATAGTGAATGTCCGATAAATTTTCTTCTTATAGAAAAATTTTATTGAAAATTTTTAGCAAAATTTAATTTTATAGGAAACTTTTTGATACCAATTCTTCTTATAGCAAATTTCTGATAACTTTTCGTTCAAAGAAAATTTTCTTATAGATTTTTTATTGGGAATTTTTAATAAAAGTACTTTTTACAAGAAAATTTTTCAAAAATTCTCTATAAAATTAATTTTTTTCATAGAATATCCCAGCAACATTTTTTTGGCTTTTGGTAATGACTATTACTTACTAGACACATTACCTGGTAATGAGTCGTCATTATTTTTCTCATTTCTTTGAATAGTGGAATATCTAGTTACCAGTAATTAAGCCCATTTAGTTCTGCAATGGCTCAGTTCGTTAGAGCGACTGCTTAGAACTCAGAAGGTTGTCGGTTCAATCCCAAACTTTTTTTACAGTTATTTATTAAATTATTGTATCTGCCTTTAATTCTTAGGCCTAACAATATGTATTAAAATATTATATCTAAAAATTAAAACTATTTGCTTTCAGCTGAGAGCCATGATTGGTAAATGGTTCTTAGTACAGTGGTAAATCGCTTCTACAAAGCCTTGTTTCAGATTGAGTTCTGGATAACAATCTTGCTAGCAGGTTAGGATGCTGTTGTAATTTACAGTCATATCTCCCTCTAATTTTTTCAAATTCTTCTTTTACTAATGCTATATCTAAGTTTCTGTGGATTGTTCCTTATGTACCATGGCCCGCCTAAGGATTTTCAATTGTGCCCTCTGTATAAGATCAATACTAGTGTTACTTGCCGGTCCAAGGACACTGCCCTGTGGAACTCCAGCTCTAATTGCATAATCTCCCGTAATATAGTCACACTGTTTTACACGAAACCTTCTGTTTGTTAGGTAGGACTCTACTAATTTATGAGTACTTGTTGGCAACAGGCATTTAATTTTATATACAAGGCTCTTATGTCAAACTTTGTCAAAAGCTTGGGCGATATCCAAGAAGATTGCAGAGCAATACTTTTTATGTTCAAAAGATTTTCTTATCTCTCCATTTAAACGGTTTACCTGCTCAATAGTTCCATGTTGTTCACGGAAACTGAACTGATGAACTGGGATGACATTTTGCTCATTTAATAATAGTATTACTTTTCTCAAATAGCTTAGATAGACATGGTAGTACGATGTTGGTACTGTAAAACCTTTTCCTGGCTTTGGTATCATAATGATCTGCGAAGTTTTCCATGCTTTTGGAAAAACCCCTTGTGTGAAGATCGCACTAAATAGAGCAGTCAGAATTATTATAGCCACATTTGGTAGGTTTTTGATCATAGATGGTGTTATACAATCATAGCCTGGTGATTTCTTCAGTTTAAGATTCTCATTTATGACTTTTCGTATGTTCTCTTGTGTTATAGTTAACGATTCTCTACCTGAAAATATGTGATTGTGAGGCTCTCCCAAAACAAAGTCATTCATTGGGGGGTTTGGTTGAAAACCATTACTTAAGGGGTAAATAAATCTTAAGGCCTTATCTTTGGCGCTCCGTGCCCAGGTGTCCTTTAAATGCTTTCCAGAGGGAGAATAAGGAGTGAGATCGAAAAATTCTTAACATACATAATATTCAATAACTTGAAAACGGTTCATCTTAGAGTTTCATTATTTTTTTAATCATTTGATAATTTAGCACAGATCACAGAAATATATAATTTTTATGGTTCTAACCACTAATTATAAAATTGTGGATCATTTTTGAAAAACCATTCTTTGGAGATTTGATAGTTGCTTCAGTCACTTTTTTGGAACAGTGTGCACATCTTCTGTTAAAATCTTCGGTATTTTGAGACACCTTTTTTGTGCTCTTGAATTCACTTTTCACAAGAGCTCAATATCTCTCCACTGGTCTAAGCTATGGACAATTTTGAAAATTGATCTCTCTTGGTACTAAAACTATTTTATTGATTTGGTACCACTCCAGATCTTTCTTACCGTAGGGACATGATACCAAATGGGTCCAAAAATATGTGGACACGTTGTGCTTTCTTAAGAAAAGAAGAAGTCTTTTTTCCAAATATTCCTTTATGCATATTTTGGTATTTATAGATCCGAATGTATCAAATGACTTTCCTGTTTTGCCGCAACTGCAAAAAGCTTGTCATACCATGAATTTTGTAAGAAATTTTTGCTGCTTTTGGGTTTTAAACTTATCTCCAATATTGCTTCGAGTATTAGCAATAAAAATTTTTGAGACACAACCTGCGAAGATTCTGTCAGCACCTACGTTTCTTCGTCAATTATACAGCTTGAGTATTTTTGTATGAAATTTGGTTTTAAATTCCGAGTCCTATTTTTGGCTTGTAATTTTTTTTGCAGAATTCCAGTTTGGAATTTTTTGAACTTTATATGTTATCAACTTTCCCATTAGCTTTAAATTTTCGCACCAAATAGTCGAAGCACTGAGAAAACTGAGCTGATTTTCTACCAGATGTGTTTGGAGTTCCTTTCAATATGCCTTTAATTTTCTGGCCTTCCCAATATCATGTGGTCCTTTTTTCTTACCGAACTAGATTTCACATCAATAGTCAAATTCTCCTGACACTGTTTAATAACATTAGAAACGGGTTTACGGACGACATTTAATTCTATGGCCAATTTTTTGTAAGACCTATTTTGATTTTTTTAAATTTTTAACATGGTTGTTATTAAAAATAATAACTGAAGTATTTTTCCATGATAACTAGATCAAAAGAAAATTTTGAATATTGGTTCCGAAAAAAGTTATGAGGCAAAATGTGTGTTAAGATTTTTTCGATCTCACTCCTTACTTGGTATTTGTCAGGCTTTTAATGTAGTTTCTATTTCTGCGATCCTCTTCTAATAGAAGGGCACTTCTGAGTATTTTACTTGCAGCAGACAGCCTCTGCTTTGCCGCAGGAGATCTGTGTTTTTGTCATTATCTTCATTGTTTTCTTTTTTTTTCAATGAGTAGTCTTTCTATTTCAGAGTTTGAAATTTGTGTATGTTTCCTCGGAGTGATTTGAATCTTAGGATGATCTAAAGCCGAGATTATTAGTGATGTGAAATCATTTGTGGATTTTCCAATATCTTCCTCACACTGAATATTAGGGTTCATGTGGATGTGACTGCTAATATATTTTTTATATTTTAGCCAATTGGTTTAAAATAATGGAGTTTCAAAATTAGTTTCCTCGTAATAGGTAACTTCTACTGGGGAATGGTCAGAAGATAGATCGTACGAAATTTCCGCTGTTATTGAGTTTCGATGTACACTTTTACATATCACAAAATCTATAAGATCTGGAATTTTTCTAGGATCAGGTTGTATGTAGGTTGTCCTGGTGATATAAAATCCAAGCCGTTTTTACGATCAACTAGTATTGTAAAGCTGTCAGCATTTGGAATTCATTAGTAGCGAGCCCCAATATGTATGTTTGGCGTTATAGTCACCATAAGCCAAGAAACGATCTCCCAAGAATTGTTCAAACTTTTCCTTTGATACTGAAGATCTTGAAGGACAGTATACTGAGCTTAGAGTTAGGTTTCCAATTCCACATTCAATACGTATTGAGGTTGCCTGTAAGTAGTTCTTTGAAATGTTTTCCATGGGATAATGTGTTATTTTATTTCTTACTAATATAGCAGTACCACCTTATGGTCTTTCCATCTTGGTAGTTTGTATAATGAAATCTATAACCTGGAATAGAAAAATTATATCTATTTGTAAGATGAGTTTCCGAGATCATCATTATGTCAATACATTTATTTTGGATAAAATTGGTCAATTCAGATTTATGTTGATTCAAGCCGTTTGCATTCCAGAAACAAATTTTATCTAATTTTTTTTTTTGTTAAGAGTATTTGTATCATGAAATTAGTTATGTTTTGATTAAGAGAGGTAATATTTTGAGCAAATACTTGCATCAATCCCAAACTAAACTCATATTTTTTTTTTTTTTTTTTTAATTTATAAGGAGTGAGATCGAAAAATTCTTAACATACATAATATTCAATAACTTGGAAACGGTTGATCTTATAGTCTTCATTATTTTTTAATCATTTGATAATTTAGCACAGATCACAGAAATATATAATTTTTATGGTTCTAACCACTAATTATAAAATTCTGAACCATTTTTGAAAACCCTTTCTTTGGAGATTTGGTTGTTGCTTCAGTCACTTTTTTGGAACAGTGTGCACATCTTCTGTTAAAATCTTTGGTATTTTGGGAAACCTTTTTTGTGCTCTTGAATTCACTTTTCACAAGAGCTCAATATCTCTCCACTGGTCTAAGCAATTTTGAAAATTTACCTCTCTTGGTATTAAAACTATGTTATTGATTTGGTACCACTCCAGAGCTTTCTTACCGTAGTGACATGATACCAAATGGGTCCAAAAATATGTGGACACTTTATGCTTTCTTAAGAAAAGAAGAAGTCTTTTTTGCAAATATTCCTTTATGCATATTTTGGTATTTATAGATCCGAATGTATCAAATGACTTTCCTGTTTTGCCACAACTGCAAAAAGCTTGTCATACCATGAATTTTGTAAGAAATTTTTGCTGCTTTTGGGTCTTAAACTTATTTCCAACATTGCTTCGAGTATTAGCAATAAAAATTTTTAAGACACAACCTGCGAAGATTCTGTCAGCACCTACGTTTCTTCGTCAATTATACAGCTTGAGTATTTTTGTATGAAATTTGGTTTTAAATTCCGAGTCCTATTTTTGGCTTGTAATTTTTTTTTTTTTTTGCAGAATTCCAGTTTGGAATTTTTTGAACTTTATATGTTATCAACTTTCCCATTAGCTTTAAATTTTCGCACCAAATAGTCGAAGCACTGAGAAAACTCAGCTGATTTTCTACCAGATGTGTTTGGAGTTCCTTTCAATATGCCTTCAATTTTCTGGCCTTCCCAATATCATGTGGTCCTTTTTTCTTACCGAACTAGGTTTCGCATCAATAGTCAAATTCTCCTGATACTGTTTAATAACATTAGAAACGGTTTTACGGACGACATTTAATTCTGTGGCCAATTATTTGTAAGACCTATTTGGATTTTTTGAATTTTTTTAATAACTTGTAGGACGTAAATCTTTTTCGTCATTCATTTTGTTGAAAATAAGGACAAATTAACATTGTTATTAAAAATAATAACTGAAGTATTTTTCCATGATAACTAGATCAAAAAAGATTTTGAATATTGATTTCGAAAAAAGTTATGAGGCAAAATGTGTGTTAAGATTTTTTCGATCTCACTCCTTCTTTGTATGTTAAAAAAATTAAAAACCCAAACAAATTAAACGTATTAAAGGCATAGCGAGTAAGACTTTTTTTTTTATCAATTTTGTTTTTTGTAGTATTAGATTGACTACTTATTTGATTGTATATAATAAGTTCTAATGGGGTCCCATGAATTCGTGGACATCGCCATATAAAAGTAATGAATTTTTTACCCGAATTATATGTAGTTATCTTCTTTAACAATGTAATATATTGGCTATTTTCGATCAATTTTGTTTTAATAGAACATTTTGGATAAATTTTCTTTTTATATAGAAAATTTTCGATTTATTTTTATTTTAAAACAGATAATATTCAATAGTCTCTGTTTACTTAAAAAATCTTCGATAAATTTTCTGTTTAAATAGAAAATTTTCGATAACTTTTTTATATAAAAAATTTTCTTTTTTTTATAAAAAATTTTAAAACTGTCGCTATTCATGCTTCACTTGTTGCTAGAAGTCATTTTAATGTTAACTGTTGTGTTTAAAAATTAAATTTTATATATTTTATCGTTATTATATTTTCCAATTTCCCTTAATGTTTTTTTTTTTTTTTTAATATTTATTTGCTTGTTTAAATTTAATTTAAAAATTAGTAAACGTTTTAAAATTTTTCTGTTTTTAGTAAAGGAAAAGAAGATGCCTTGACGAAGTCATCGGATAAAATAAAAAAATCTTATCATTTGTTACGGCATATTTTAAGGGGTTATTGATTTTCTTTTTCTAAATAATTTGTTGTTGTATTTTTAATATTTCACATTATAAATGCTTTTATAGAAATTAAATTCTTCAAATACACTGAAAAAATTATTTGTATAATAAAAAACGTTTAGAAACTTATTTATATTAAAAAAACAAAAATTAAAAAAAAAAAAAAAAATAATATATCAAATTATATAAATTTATAAAAAGTATCTTAAAATATATTATTTTATACAACTTTTTTTAGTCACCACATTTTTTTAAGTGCTTGTTAGTCCTTATCACTCTATAGACATTAAGACAGACACTTTTCAATTTGTTTCGACATGAGTATAAGTTTGTGTGTCAAAATATTTTACTTTTAGTAAAAGGACATGATCTAGACAATTCAAACGTATATGTATGTATATTGTATGACAAGCAGAAAAATAACATAATATTGCCTGTATGTGTGAGTGCATGAACTGATGTCCTTGTATTTTAATGATTTTTTTTCATGGCATCATTTTAAGTAGGCTCTTACTTAAAATAATAAAACCTAAAAACTACTTTAAAATATATCTTGTTTTTTTATAAAATTTAATTTTTACTGAGATTAGTTGTTAGGTGAAAGTTTAGTTACTGCTAAGTTAAAAAAGTTATAAAAGCCATTAAGCAAAATATAAAATTTATAGATTTATTTAATGTTTTTCTTCAAAAGTTGTTGATATAAACTTAAAACTGGAGAAACATTATTTTATAAAGATTTAAAATTAGCCATTACTTATTTTTCATTAGCAATTCACTTACAACTAGGGAAATTATTATATTTTATTTTCTTTTTAAATTTCATTTAAATTATATACAAATTATGATCAAAAATGTATTAAAGTTAATTATCGAAATATCAATATTTCAATTTAAATCAATTACAGAAATGTGTATTTTAATTAAATATGTAGTTTCCAGTAGTTTGTCAGATAAGACGAATTTGAATGAAATGCTTATCTTAATAGACAGGTGCCAAGGCAAACAAATTTAATAAGTATTTTCCACTTGACACTATCACTTTTAACTAATTGAAGTCAATTAAATACAAGAAATTCTTATAAATAATACAGTAGGTGTTTAAAGAGTGTTAACAAATTTGAGCACCTAATATATATATATTTTGCATAAGTTATTCTGATATAAGGGTTTTTTCCAAAAAAGGTCAGGTCCATGATACCGAAATTTTATTTGGAGGGGCCATGTATATGACCGGAATACAACATTGTTCAATTATCCGTCACAGCTTCTCATGGTGGCATGGATCCAAGAGACCTAATTATCTATGATTCTGCTGCATTATGGCAAATTTTTATGTATTTATAAAATTATAAATATTTGAATTAAATTTTTCTATTTATAGATAAATTTTAATTCATTCTTATTTATAGGATATTTGCCATTAAACGAAATTTTATTATACCCTTCACCACAGGTGTAAAGGGTATATATAAGTTTGTCATTCCGTTTGTAATTTCTACAATATTCGTCTAAGACCCCAAAAAGTATATATATTCTGGATCCTTATTGATAGGGGAGTCGATATAAAGATGTCCGTCTGTCTGTTGAAATCAGTTTTTAGAAAGCCCCAGTTATCGGATATATATGTTTTATATATCAAATTGTTAGAAATATTCCTTAGAAAATCCCTAATAAAAACGAGCAAAATCGGTTGATAAATAACTGAGATATCGGCAAAAAACCGAAGATACTCCCGAAAAATCGTGTTTGCTGTCGGCTTTTCTCGGCTCCTATAAAATATAGCAATTTCGTTTTTGCACGAAAAATTCAAAACCTTTCTTAGTTTTTTTTTTTTTTTTTGTGAAAAAAAATCGTTCCACTATATTCCAGATATCGGCCAAAACGCGTTTTATTGACTTTTTGAAGCTCCTATATAAGCTATAAGCTTTCGCGTTTAAACGGGTTGGTCATAAATATTTTTATAAAATTTAAATTTTTTACAGAAAGTTAATTTGTTCATAAACAACAGAGTTATGGACCAAAAACTAAAAAAAAAAATTTAACAAGTAAATACACAGAAAAATGTTTATATTAAACATACATACATACATACATACATACATACATACATACATACATACATAAACACATACATACATGCAAAAATGTAACTATTCAATTGTTGTTGTTTATATTTTTAAATCAATGCTTGCTATGACTTTCTTTTTTCGTATTCAAATGTTCGTAGTTAAAAAAAATTAGGCGTTAAGGCGAAATTTTTATTATTTGTGGGTAAGATGGTAATATGGTATTAAGTAACATGGTGAAGAGTATCAAAGATTCGGCACGGCCGAATCTTTTTTCAATTTCATTTTTACTTGAAATTTGCTATTTCAAGTGAAATTTCAATAAATTTTTTTCTTATAGGAAATTTTCTTTTGTCATTTCTTCAATAAATTTTCTTTTTAAAACATTTCCGATAAATTTTGTTTTTATAGAACATTTTCAATAAATTTTCTTTTTAGGGAAAATTTCTATACATTTTTTTTATAGAATTTCGTAAAATTTTATTTTTATTTTTGTAGCAAATTTTCGATAAATCTTCTTTTTATAAAACATTTTCGTCAGATATTTTTCTTATAGAACATTTTCGATAATTTTTCTTGAAGATTTTCGATACTTTTTTATATTGTTAAAATTTCTTCTTATAGAACATTTAAAATTTATAAAATTTCATTTTTTATAGCATATTTTTAATAAATTTTCATTTTATAGAACATTTTCGTTAAACTTCCTTTGTATAATAAGTTTTCGTTAAATTTCTATTAATGGAAATTTTTCCAAAGAAAAAAAAATTATAGAAAATTTTCGATATTTTTTTATAGAAAAATTTTGATCTTTTTTTTATATAGAATTTCGTTTTTTTTTATATAAAAAAATTTCGATAATTTTTTTATAGAAAATTTTCGATAAATTTTTTTTAAATAGAAAATTTTCGATAAATTTTTTTTTTATATAGAAAAATTTTGATACATTTTTTTTTTTTTTTTTTTTTTTTCGAAAAATTTTCAAAAAATTTTGTATTTAAAAATTTTTATTGAAAAATTTTTATTAAAAATTTCAAAAAAAATTTTTATTGAAAAATTTTAATTTTTTATTTTTTTTTTTTTTTTTATATAGAAAAATATTGATAATTTTTTTTATAGAGAAACTTCGATAAATTTTTTTTCATAGAGAAACTTTTATAAATTTTGTTTATACAAGAATTTCGATAAATAATCAATATACAGTTATGGACAATAAAATGGGGTCATGTATTTGAAATCAGAAAGTTTTAATTCTATTAATTCTGTTGAAAATCTACTTGGAACATAAATTTTTTCTGTGAACATAATAAAACAATTGGAGGAAACATCATTTCTTTGAAAGACCATTCTAGAGTTCCCTCATGCTGAGAAATCGACCTGACAATTTGAAATGGTAGTAACCCTCTCCGATATATTACAAACACCATTATGCTAATTGTACATGGGGTATTAAATGTTTCCAAATTTATATTTTTTGGATCCATGCGAGAGTTTTACTACCAAATTTAACATTTATATTCTTCTATAAAACAAATACTTCTTTTTTTGTTTTTTAGAGGATAATACGCAATTTTTATACTTTTAGGTACATGAGGATACTATTTGAGGCCTTTCCCGGTCTGTATTATAAGACTGGGGCTTTCCAGAATGGTATTTGAAATAAATTGTGTTCTCGCCAATTATCTTCTCATGTTCTCAGAAGAAATTTAAATTGCTACCGAATTTTGAATCGATTTATTGGCATTGAAAGTCCTGGACTTGATAAAAAATGTTGGTGATTTTCTGTTCTTAAAGAACTTATTTTACATTAAATTGTTTTAAATTGTCCGCAACTGCTGCCTTTTAATTGAAAATAGATTTATTCAACTATAATGAATAATTCTACTTAAATTCAAATAAATATACTTGGACCTATTTTTTTTTTATAGCAAAAAAAAAAAAAAAATAAATAATAATAATTCGTAAACTAATTGCAAAGATTCTAAGATCAAAGAATCAGTAATTCACTAAGGCTAATAACTAAAGTTATTAGGATGTTATCGTTCACTTTAACTGTTTTTGGTTGTTATAAGTATAAGTTAAGCCAAAAGTGACCAATAAGTTAAAGGTAAGAACATCTGACCATTAACTTTTATCAGACGGTTTATGTATTCAGAGCTGCCATATTTTCTGCTTTATAAAAGAAATAAATAAAATTATATTTATTCAGCTGTAGTTTTTAGTAATTTGTCTGTCTATATTTATATTTGCCCTGGCGTTGTCGTTTAGTTACCTTTATTTTAAAAATGTCTGTGTTTTTTATTTGTTTATATTTCCGTTAGTGGCAGTTACCTTCAAATAGTACATGTTGCCACTACGTTAAGTGGTCAAAAGTAATCGGTTTTTGATTTGATATTGCCGTATTATTAAAATTATAAAATTTACCTTAAAACCAAGTTGTAATAACCAAAAGTAGATAAAGCTCACTTTATCGTTCACTTTAGTTTATCTTACCTTTAACTATCTGATACCTTATAGGTAGGTTATAATAACGGCCCTAAGTTCCATTTTTGAAAATCTAACAAAATTTGTCTAAATAAGTTTGTTTGTAAACATACTTTTTCCACCTACTGTAGATTTAAATGTAGTCATCTTATCTTGTAATTCATTTTACAAATTAATTTATTTTTAGAAATTCATATTTCTGTCAGATTACGAAGAAAATTTCACTTAAATAATTTAAATAAAAGTACTTAGAAATTAGAAAAAAAAAGATATTTACAATAATCCTTTATAATTAGCACTTCATAATTAATTGAATTTTAAATTAGTCAATTAAATAAATCTGACAAGATATTTATAACAAAATTTGTGAGAAATTTTTAATAAACAAATATTTGACATTTTTCTACATAAATATTAATAAATTTTAAATATACAAATATATAGTTTATAAATAAAAATCCAACAACAAAACTTTTGACATAATTTCAATTGTTCTAAATATTTCGAAAAAAAAAAAAAAAAAATAAAAAAAATTCTTATTTGCCTTAAACATACAAAGTTCTTTAGGAAATTTATTTTTATTAAAAACTTATTAAGTTTTATGGCAAAACTTTAGAAAACTTTATAGCAATAACTATTTAATAATTCATGTTTATTAGTTTAGAAACTATCATGTGTTATTATAAATATCTAAAAAAAAAAAAGACAAAAAAAGTTGGAAATATAAATTTGTTTATTTGTTTAACCCAATATATATTAAAAGGAGCATATTTATTTATTTAGTATGCAAATGTTGCATAGTTTAGGGAGTTTGTCATGTACTATGTATATTTTGCTATAAACACAAATATCCTTTTTTGCACCACAATACCAGTAATATTATCATAAATATTTATAACTTTATTAAATACACAAATACGTTGTTGTTTCCTATGCAAAATAACGATAAACTAAATATATAGAAATATATTTGTTAATCTTTATAAATCTTATCAGCCATAAATTATTATTTTTGTACAAATATTTGTTAAATTTAATCCATAAAAAAGATAAACTTTTTAAAATTAGAAAGTAATATTTAGATAAAAATCATGGGTTTTTTTTCTTCTGTAGATTAATGATGATAAATAAATTTATTTAGTATTTTTGTAGAACAAAATATTTGTTATAAGGAGTGAGATCGAAAAAATCTTAACACACATTTTGCCTCATAACTTTTTTCGGAATCAATATTCAAATTTTTTTTTGATCTAGTAATCAAGGAAAAATACTTCAGTTATTATTTTTAATAACAACCATGTTAATTTGTCCTTATTTTCATCGAAATAAATGCCGAAAAAGATTTACGTCCTACAAGTTATTAAAAAATTAAAAAAAAATCCAAATAGGTCTTACAAATAATTGGCCACAGAATTAAATGTCGTCCGTAAAACCGTTTCTAATGTTATTAAACAGTATCAGGAGAATTTGACTATTGATGTGAAACCTAGTTCGGTAAGAAAAAAGGACCACATGATATTGGGAAGGCCAGAAAATTGAAGGCATATTGAAAGGAACTCCAAACACATCTGGTAGAAAATCAGCTCAGTTTTCTCAGTGCTTCGACTATTTGGTGCGAAAATTTAAAGCTAATGGGAAAGTTGATAACATATAAAGTTCAAAAAATTCCAAACTGGAATTCTGCAAAAAAAATTACAAGCCAAAAATAGGACTCGGAATTTAAAACCAAATTTCATACAAAAATACTCAAGCTGTATAATTGACGAAGAAAAGTAGGTGCTGACAGAATCTTCGCAGCTTGTGTCTCAAAAATTTTTATTGCTAATACTCGAAGCAGTGTTGGAGATAAGTTTAAGACCCAAAAGCAGCAAAAATTTCTTACAAAATTCATGGTATGACAAGCTTTTTGCAGTTGCGGCAAAACAGGAAAGTAATTTGATAGGAATATTTGCAAAAAAGACTTCTTCTTTTCTTAAGAAAGCACAACGTGTCCACATATTTTTGGACCCATTTGGTATCATGTCACTACGGTAAGAAAGCTCTGGAGTGGTACCAAATCCAAATTGTCCATAGCTTAGACCAGTGGAGAGATATTGAGCTCTTGTGAAAAGTGAATTCAAGAGCACAAAAAGGTGTCCCAAAATACAGAAGATTTTAACAGAAGATGTGCACACTGTTCCAAAAAAAAGTGACTGAAGCAACTATCAAATCTCCAAAGAAAGGGTTTTCAAAAAGGGTCCACTATTTTATAATTAGTGCTTAGAACCATAAAAATTATATATTTCTGTGATCTGTGCTAAATTATCAAATGATTAAAAAAATAATGAAAACTCTAAGATCAACCGTTTCCAAGTTATTGAATATTATGTATGTTAAGAATTTTTCGATCTCACTCCTTAGTATATATTTTGAAATGAATAACAATTTAAATAAATACTAAATTAATTAAAAACAAGGAAAATAAAATGATTTTTCAAAAATGCTTCGCTCACTAAACATTTTTTTATTTTTATTTTCTTAAATTTATATTTACAACATTTAATCTCTTTTTAAATCCTTTAATAAATTCTAATTTTAAATGAACTCTTCTTTATTAATATTTTTTCCTCTAACCACTTAAAAGCTACAACTACATCTAGTTAATTATTTATGGCTAAAAAAACAAAAAAAAAACTATAGTTATAAGCAAAAAATTTTGCTAATTTTTATGTTGTTTATTTGAGTGCAATTTATGGGTTCCAATGAGTTGCTCAACTTGGTTTATTTAACTAACTGCCAACATAGTACATATACCAACACTTAACGTTTTCAATAAAAGTTTTCTAATCTGTTAATAGAACTTTTTTTATGAGTTTTTCCAATAAAAGGATATACGAGTAACTTTGTTTTTTTAATGAAGCTTAAAAGCTTTTCCGTAATTTTATTACACGTTGCAACAAAAATTGTTTACGTTTAAATGAAAAAAAAGGATAGTTTGAAAACAAAAACTACATTTATACATACACATATTGTGAAAGAAATTTGAAAGCACCAAGATGGAATTAAAATTAATAAAAAGGTCTGTGTAGTTAATAAGATAACCTAGCTTAGGATTCTAATGAAGCTAACAATTTTAGTCAGTAGGATATTATATTACATATGTCCTTATGTAACGTTAAGTCATTTCCTAGAAATTTTGTTCTTTATGATATTATATATGGAATCATGTACTCTGCGATTGCCCCATTGAGCATGTGATTTCATCGTTACTTGCCGCGACCTTTAATCTCTATCTGGACATAATTACAGTGGCGAAAAATATTTCAGGCCAATTTAAAACAAAAAGCCGTTATTAGCAACAGACTACGCCTGTTCATTCCGTACGTATACTAATTGTCAACTAATTGTATGAACTAAGCTCATTAAGAGATAATAACATCTTCTCTTATAACAATCAACCTTATATTATGGGGAGGACAAAGCCCTTAGTGCAGTTTGATTCTTCGATATCTTTTCAAGCTATCTTTAACACAAACAAAGATAAAGTAAATCTTCTTGAAGATTGGCAATGTGCATGAATAAAAAATTAAACAGAACAGAAAAGAATGGTCAAAATTTGGACTAGAAGTAATAGATTTTATTATTATTATTTATTATTTCTTTTTTTTTTTTTTTGAGAGAATTTTGATGTCCGTCCTTTGGTGCGACAAGGAAGCTTGACTATCCGACATTACAAAAATGCCCTCTACTTTAACAATCCTTGGCGTATATAAAGAGAATTTCCGGCACTGTATTACCATTCATACTTGAAGCCGTCAGTAAACCAGACTTGATCAAGATTTATATTCCATATGTTTTGATTTGAGTGTACTTTTGAAATCTGATCATTCTTGTAATGTGAAAACTTCCACTTCGTCATTATGATTAATGTATATTTTATCGATATCATTTATCGAAGAGTTAAAAATTATATAAAACCCTATCCTATAACTTTATTTAAAAGCCATCTAAAAGCTCAGACCTATATTATTTGGAGTTCAGATTATTTTCTATTCTAAAGGACATAAGGAGTGCGTTCGAAAACAATCTTAACATATATAAAATTCCATAATTTGGAAACGGTTGACATTAGAGTTTTAATTATTTTTTTTATTTAATTTAAATTATATTACAGATCACAGAAAAATATTACTTTTATACCCTACCATTAGAGATTTGATAAGGGTATCAATCACTTTTTTGGAAACATGGGTTTCATTCACTTTTTTGGAACAGTCTGCCCATCTCCTTTTAAAATCTTTGATATTTTGGGACACCTCTTTTGTCCTCTTCGATTCGCTTTTCACAAAAGCCCAATATCTTTTCGCTGGTCTTAGCTCCGGACAATTTAGAGCATTGACCTCTCTTGGTACAAAAACTATGTTATTGGTTTGCTACCACTCCAGAGCTGTCTTACGTAGTGACATGATACCAAATACGGTCAAAAATATGTGGAAACATTGTGCTCTCTTATTCTTTATATTCTTTGATGTATATTTCGGTACTTATAGAGCCGACTGTAACAAAAGACTTTCGTGTTTTGCCGCAACTGCATAAATCTTGCCAAACCAGGAATTCTTTAGGAAATTCCGTCTGTTTTTCGGTCCTAAACTTATCTTTAACATATCCTCGAGCATCAACAACACAAATTCAGAATCACTTTCTGAGTCGATTTAACGATCTCCGTCCGTCCGTCCGTCTGGCTGTTTGTCTGTCCATGTAAAGTTTGTGAACAAAGTATAGGTCTCAATTTTAAAGATATATTGATGAAATTTGGTTCTACTTTTGAAAAGTTATTATTATCTTCTGAGTGGATTGGTAATTTAATGAATTTAATTCACGGCGTTTAAATCCGATATCCTCGGTATTATATTAAATTTAGTTTTGTTATAGTTTATTATACCCACCATCAAAAAGATGGGGGTATATTCATTTTGTCATTCCGTGTGTAACATGTCGAAGGAATCATCTAAGACCCCACAAGGGTCTGGGTCCTGATTAGATTCTGAGTCGATCTAGCTATGTCCGTCCGTCTGTCCGTCTGTTGAAAGCAGGATAGGACTCGAACGGAGCAAAGTAGGGGGACGAAATTTGGCACAAATATTTATCTTATATAACGTTTGTTCGGGATTGAAAATGGGCAAATTCGGTTAATAAACAAAAAGTTATGGGCTAAAAACTATAAAACCGTTTTATACTTTTCTGCTGACATTTCTGCAACAAAAGCATGTACGACAACGAAATTTTTTATGTATACAAAATATAAGGTGAAAATCAACGAAATTGTGTTCAAATAGTTCAGGACCAATGTAAACTCGGAAACCAAAAATGGGCGTGGTCCGCCCACTTTACCGTCCCCTCCCATATAACGTAAAATTTGATAAAGTTGATGGTGGGTATATAGATTCGACCGGGCCGAATATTCGCGCTTGTTTTACAATAGTTTTCTTTATGCTTCTATCTTTTATCTCTGTTCTAGAAGTTGTTTTATATAAATTATATTAATTGAAATTGATTAGCAGTATTATAAAGTTTATTTTAAGTTTTTAACTTGAAAATATTTAAAGCTTCACTTTTCATTTTGTTTTATTTTGAACTTTACTATCCTTTTTTTAATTTTTAAATTTAATTTCAGTTTATAAGTTGTTAACCAATTAAAGCAATTGACTAGATGAGGCATAGCCGCAAATAACAAAATTTCTAAAAATACAATCAGCTATTCCGACATCTTGCCAAGTTCCTTAATTGTTTTATTTATTTATTGTTCTTCCAAAAAATATTCAAACAAGGATGTGTAGATGAATTCACTGTAACACTTCAATAGAGTGAAAATTAAACACTTTAACTGTAGGAAAACTAAAAATCAACTGATTTTAATTCTATAAAATATAAATTTCAACAAAAAACCTAAATATGAATATAATTTTTTTGAACAAGGTATGAAATACACGAGTTTATTGTATTTGTATGTTATTTTTTTAATATTTTTAACCAATATTCCATTCATTAACGCTTTTTGGTTAACAAGATGTGAACAAAGAAAAAAAATTAAGAAACAAAATTACCACATACTTGTTGTTGAAATGAGCTGCTGTTAGTTAGTCATTCAATGTATTTTATCGCCTTTTTATTTTTGTACTTGATTTTTTTCGAGTGTATGTTCTAATAATTAACACCTGATTTTTTTTATTTTGACTGTGAGATTTTGACTGTTGTATAGCCAAAAACTGTGAAGTTGTCGAAGAAGCATGAACACAAAAAATACAAAAATGCTACTTGTTTCTTTAGGTACTTAGAAACGGACATAAAATATTTGAAATAAAATAAAAATAAAAAAAACATTTTGTGGATTTTATTACTTAAACCCCCATCCAAAAAAAAATGTTATTTTGAAGTGTTGAGTACTTTTGGGGAATTAAAACGTTTTGTATTCGAAGGTGTAACAAAATATAAATTTGGTTTTTTAGTTTAGAGCATCTTGTTAATAATTTATGTTATTTAGGTTTATAAGAATGTGTTTTTTAGTATACTTATGTATGTGTGCATGTCTATGTAGTTAGTACTTAACAAGTTTTGTTAATTCCAGCTAGAGCAACCTGCTAAATGGCCCAAATTTTCATAAACCAAAACACTACTAACAAATTACAACAACTATGCTATTGAGAAAAAATAAAATAAATTGAAACTAACACTAAAGTGTGATTTTTCTAGATTTTAAATCTGTGTATTACCTTCTCGAAAGATTTTTTTTCCAGTTTTTCGTATGTGCAGTTTTGTTTGGAAAAGTGTAGTTCTGCTGCTATGGGTACGTTCAGCATTTATCAGTACAATGATTCAATACAATGAACAGTGGTATCGTACGTAAAATAAATCATAGTAAATAAACAATATCGAAATTACAGGAAAATATCTAGTTAATAAAACATATACATACATATGTATACTAAAGTGCCTTACGAAAAAAAGTTGTAAATGTACCCCTCTAGAAATGAAGATTAGTATGTTCTTATATGATTCCAGTCTTTAAATTTACGTGAGCTGGACCATTTTTTAAACACCTCTGAAATTACGTATTTATTTCAATATTATTATTAAAATTTTAGTTATAAGAAAATTAACTTCAAATTATAAAAGATGTATACTATGACCATGAATATTCATTTAAATTATTATTTTGTCTCTTTGCAGTCGCGAAATATTAGGATTTTACTTACATTTTTTATCATATTTTCTTTGATCAAACTTGTAATTTTATATATTTCTGACATTTTTTAAAAAATATATTAGGTATTATGTTTTTGGGGACATTTATATCCTTAACTAATCATTTATTTGCCGATAAAATTAACTTAACCAATTATGGACCGGAAATCCCAAAATATTATTTGTGCAACTAAAGGGTTAAGTGAATGCACATATCAATAGTATTTAATGAGAGCTTTCCAATGATACGCTAAAATATAATTTACGATGAAAAATGTCTAAAATATTCAAACTTTAATAAAATACTATTTAAAATAAAATCATTGAAAATTTTACTAAAATTTTAATTTCGCGAGAATGAAAACAAATTTTTAATTATTTTTCATTCAATATGTAGTAGACATCGTTTTTCTATCACATTTTGTAACAAAAAGTTAAAAACTATGTATACTGTCGAACGAAAACCATATTTTTGGAGGTATTTTAAAAATGATCCAGCTCACGTAAATTAAATAATTGAACCGACATCTTTTTGGAATTAACACAAAACATATCAAACTTTAATTTTAGGAGGGTACATTTGCAACTTTTTTTGTCCCCATACAAATCAAGGCACTGTAATGTATATAGATCTAATAATTTCAAAGTGTAATTTCTAATTTATTTTTAACACAAACAGAAATTACATGCTCAATCCAATTGAATATTTATTTATTTGGCTGATTATTACGCACTACAAAGAGTCTAATGTAATTTTATCTACGTTAGTATATAACAATTTTAACCCATATTCTTTAACTAATATTTGTACAAAATAGTTTTTTGATATCATAAATATTTTGTATAAACTATCATAACAAGTATTACAAGGATCGGTCTATAATTAACCATATGTCCCACATACTTGTCCCTTAAGGATATTTTTTCATTTTAGAAGTCCTTGCGCCAGGGAGATGTGTAATTTTTATAATTTTAAGATAAAGAGAAATTTCGATCCTTTCCAGCGACATCAATTAAATTAAAATCGGATGATGTACATAAAAGTTGTCAAACCTTAAACTCTGTTAATTTTTTACAAAAAAAGTACGAGGTGTTCCACTTTAGAGGTCCATAAAATGAGAACCCTAATCGATACGGAACTGATTTATACGCCATAAAATGCACGGTGACTAGTTTAATGCGCATCATAAATTTAAAAAAATCGATAATTTAAAATTTTTAAATTGCAATTTTGGGTCGAAATTTTTTGGAATTACCCGATACATACTAACGATAACACACAAAGTATCCCCGAAAATTATTAAAATAATAAATAATTTTTCAATTAATTTTTTAATTGTAAATATTGTTCGACAGATTTAAATTTAATATTAATTGGCAAAAATAATATAATTTATCAGTTCCCAGCAAAAAAGGAACTGAAAAAGAGCTGAAAAAGTCTTGAATTTAACATTGTGTTGGCATTGGAAGGAAGCACTTACTAGTGCAAAAGAGCTGCAGAAGTTCTTTTTTTAACCCATGGTTGTCATTGGTAGGATGTTATTCTTTTATGCTTCTTATTCATTTCTTTTGAGGTACTTCCTTTAAAACTATGTTTATGAAATTTTTTTACAAAAATTCAGTTTTAGCCTTATTAAAAGATAATAAAAATGCATTACAATTTATAAAATTTTAATTTCCTATAAATTATTAATCTTTTTTCCAGCTACAATTTAGTTTATTTTCACTTTTTTGGAAGTAATTATTAAGAACTTCCAAAAAAGTTTAAAATATTTACTTTGTTCTATTTTTGAAGTGGTGAAAATGTTCTTTTTTGGAAGCTCTTGATCGTTTTTTTTTGCTGGGTTATTATTAGGGCCATCCAAAATATGCTCTAAACAAGTGTTTTATGAGCACAAGTTAAAGAAATAAATAATTAAGCGGATTATTCTTAATATTATTTTATTTTTAATAAATAAATAAATAAATAAATAAATAAATAAATAAATAAATAAATAAATAAATAAATAAATAAATAAATAAATAAATAAATAAATAAATAAATAAATAAATAAATAAATAAATAAATAAATAAATAAATAAATAAATAAATAAATAAATAAATAAATAAATAAATAAATAAATAAATAAATAAATAAATAAATAAATAAATAAATAAATAAATAAATAAATAAATAAATAAATAAATAAATAAATAAATAAACAAATAAATAAATAAATAAATAAATAAATAAATAAATAAATAAATAAATAAATAAATAGATAGATAAATAAAGAAATAAATAAATAAATAAATAAATAAATAAATAAATAAATAAATAAATAAATAAATAAATAAATAAATAAATAAATAAATAAATAAATAAATAAATAAATAAATAAATAAATAAATAAATAAATAAATAAATAAATAAATAAATAAATAAATAAATAAATAAATAAATAAATAAATAAATAAATAAATAAATAAATAAATAAATAAATAAATAAATAAATAAATAAATAAATAAATAAATAAATAAACAAATAAATAAATAAATAAATAAATAAATAAATAAATAAATAAATAAATAAATAAATAAATAAATAAATAAATAAATAAATAAATAAATAAATAAATAAATAAATAAATTAATAAATTAATTAATTAGTTCTTTTAAATAAGTTTATTGATAATAATATCTAATAATAGTTTTAATTGAAAATTGTAGGTATATTTGAAGCTTTCTCTGCATTAAATGATTTGAGGACTAACTTTAGTTATTAATGGGCTAATGCTAATTGACTACAATGGACTATGAGCGCCGCTGTGGGATCTCAAAGTAGGTGCTAACTGATATAAAACAAGCGCGAATGTTATATTCGGCCCTGCCGAATCTATATACCCACCATCAACTTTTTCAAATTTTACGTTATATGGGAGGGGGTGGTAAAGTGGGCGGACCACGCCCAATTTTTTTTTTTCAAGTTTACATTGGTCCTTGAACTATTTGAACACAATTTCGTTGATTTTTACCATATATGGGAGGTGGGCGGAAAGTGGGCGGACCATGCCCTTTTTTGTTTCCGAGTTTATATCTATCCCCGAACTATACGTACAAAATTTCGTTGCCGTACATGCTTTTGTCGAAGAAATATCAGCATAAAAGTATAAAACGGACACCCTGTGTTTCTAGTTTTTATTTTTAGCCCATAACTTTTTTGTTTATTAACCGATTTTGCCCATTTTCAATCCCAAACAAACCTATCCTACTTTCGACAGACGGACAGACGGACGGACATAGCAAGATCGACTCAGAATCTAACCAGGACCCAGAAAATATATACTTTGTGGGGTCTTAGATGATTTCTTCGACATGTTACACACGGAATAACAAAATCAATTTACCCCCTATCTTTTTTATGGTGGGTATAATAAAAATAAGTATGAAAGATATTTATATGCATCAAATTTGAGACCTGCGGTCAATTGTGGACCAATATTTGTATCAAGCGTATTATATATTGCGATGAAACATACATACATATATATCCATTATTTAGTGTTACTTATTAATTTTAAGTTGATTCCTGGAAGTGTTCCTTATATGTGAGCTATAGCCAATTATGGGTCGATCAACATAGAAATTGTCACTGTAATTTCTAATTACTTGAAATTTATTTATGTTAAATATTAACTTGATTTTAATATTAATATCAGATTGATAAAAGATAAAGAGATTTTCGGAAAAAAATGTTTATATGGGAACTATTGTAAATTATAAATCGATCTTTATAAAATTTAGCAAACGGATTTATGCTTATATAAAACTCATCTGTGCTCATTCGTCCCAGTATAATAAACGTTTTATTTTCAAAATTGCAACCTAAACTTTGTATACAAGGTTAGCCAGAAGAACATCCAGACGGACGGACATTTTTAAAGTAACTATGAGAAGATTGGTTGATAATTTCATCTGAACTTTACAAATATCAGCACAAACGAATAATAATCTAACTACCTATGATGGTGTTAGAGTATAAATATGAAATAAAATAAAAAAAAAACATTAACAATTTTCAAGCTCTTCGGTCTGCAGACCGAAAATATGTAGACTTTAGCATAATATACTAAAGCTAGTTAAAAATAAAAATATGAACGTATCATAGAAGTCAAACAAGTATTCTCTGAAGAACTTCTACACTTTAAGATAAAAAGCACTTCAACGATGCTTAAAGCAAAGGCTCATTTATCAAAATTTTGTAATAATAAATAAAAATTATTTCTTAAATACTAAAAAGTTTTCTAAATTAACATTTCTTTATGGATTTTTTTTACTCCAGAAAACCTTTGCATATGTAAATACATTGGGAATTCAAAAAGTTAAAATATTATTTAAAATTCATTGAAGAAATTAAAATTCCTTAGAATTGTTTTGTACTTATACAAAATATAAATTGTATATGTACTAATACAACTTTAATATTCAAATGGGATTTTTTCGTAACAACATTTCTTAAATTTCCATACAATTAAAAAAAGAAAAACAAGTAAGTTCATGCAGTATTTGTAGCATTTGAAAAATTCCACTAGCCGTACAAAGGGTCTATATGTACATATTGTTTCCTTCATTTTATTTTATTTATATATCCTCCAGGTATTTTTCTTTCATATAAATACATACACACAAATTACGTATTTTATTTTTCACTTTTTTATATATATAAAAAAGAAGAAAACGAAATTATATTTTTTTCCAAAACACACGTTTTTTTTTTTTTTTTAAAGCAACCATCATTTCATTTACTCGCAACGTTAAATGCAGTAAAGTGTGTAGTAACTACATTCAACCGTAGAGACAGAAAGACATACATGTATTTATAGCAGTTACTTTAATAAAAAATATAAAAAAAAATAAAATAAAATAAAAAAATAAAAACTGTAGCATTTTAGTCGGTCGCAGTCATTCAAATGTCGTCTTTAATTTTTAAAGGTGTGAAATGAGGAATAAAGTGAGAAAACAGAAAAGAACAGAACACGTAAAAAAGCAAACATATTTTTAGGGGCTTTAAGTTATAAAAAAAGTCATGCTGTAAAATATATACATAACATCAAGTAAGTGTTTTTACTTGTGAGTGTGTGTATATGTTGGAAATGTATGTATGGAACTTTTAGTCATGACTTATAACGGTGATAATAACAATAATAATGATAATAAAGATGACAGCGATAATGTTTATTTAAGTATAAAGTTACTCGCACAATTGAACCTACAGACAATCGTTGTGTCTGACTGTCTGGCTGGCTGTTTAAAACCTAATCTCTATTTAAAAGCCATTATTTATAGTGCCACTATGAAAAGTTACAAAAACCACGTGTGAGTAATTCTTAGAAGGAATTTGAAGGTTTCATTAAATTTAAGTTTAAAATTTTTATTGTATTAAATCATAGGATTTAATTGTAGAAATCTTGGCAAAATATAATTGTGTTAAATGAAAGAAATAAATAATTAAGCGGATTATTTTTAGTAATAAGTCTGATTTTATATGTATATTCCTTTATGTTTGCTCAAAATCTTAAGAGTTTATTATTTACATATTAATTACAGCATATTTTTGCTTATATTAATCTTAGCACCTTATTTATTGTTAAAACCATTTTTATGCATATTTTATCGCTGAGAGCATACTCTTATATGTTTTCAGAAAAAATGTTATTTTATCTTAAAAAAAAAAAAAAAATAATAATAAAGGCCTCAGATAAACTATAGACTTTGTTCTTTCCCAAATCTGTGAAAAAAAATTTTATATTTTTATCTTTCCGTCAAAGACAAAAAACAGAACATCAATTATTACACTCATCAAATGCTATCTTGTTTATGGTCCTTCGAACCGAATGATGGGTGATGATGCACAAAGTCCCATTCAAAAGATTAAATGAAAATAAATCTCGAGTTTCCGAATGGCTGGTCCGATTTAAATGAAACATAGTGATATTAGAGGTGTAGCCGAGTTTAAGTTTTGCGCTTGGATCATATATACCTACCGGGTGCGGTTCCTTAGGGTCCAATAGTTGGACACATCAAGTATGAATATTTTTAAAAACAATCCAATCAATTCAGAGAACTCTACTGGTCGAGATATTTTTTACATTTTGACCTACTTTGGTGAAGTTTTTTATCTGTAGCGGGTCCAAATTTCACCAGATTTTCTGAAAATATTTTTTATTTTATTAAAAACAAATAACAAAATTACTCAAAGAAAAAAAAAAAAATATATAAAAATCTTTACGGAATCAATAGTTATATGTACAGTTAGGGACAAAACTATTTGTACACCTCATATATTTCGTACACCTTCACGCACATTTTCAACAGATCCGCTGTTTTTATACTTGCTTACAATGTATTGTACTGTGGAATGTTGCAAATTTACTAAATTACTTATATTCCGGAGAGATTTTCCTTTTTTATGTTCATCAATAATTAAATTTTTAATATCCAAACTCAACTCTTTTCGCTTTCCCATTTTTGATGTGCTTATTATTCAAAACGTTAAAACCAACTTCTTATTTTGTAAAATAAAACTCGATTAACGAAGAAAATATAACGGTATTTAAAAAAATCATCATACAAGAGTCCAACGTACAAATAATTGTACAAAGTACTGATGTACAAATACTTTTGTCCCAAAGATTTTTACTTAAATTGTACTTTTTTTAACAATGTGTTATATATTAATTTATTTTTTATCAAATAATTCAATAAAAATGGACCTGAATTAAAACTACATATAATAATTTTTTATTCTTTATAAATTATTGAAGATATACGAAATGCATGGGTGTACAAATAGTTTTGTCCCTAACTGTATATTAATTTAAATTTTTTAAAGTGAATTTTTCGCAATTTTTTGCCAAAAAAATAATTGCATTCTTTTTTATACCCTTCACCACAGGTGCAAAGGGTATATATAAGTTTGTAATTTCCACAATTTTCGTCGGAGAGCAAAAAAGTTTATATTTTCGAAATCCTTGTAAGAAGCGATGACGATAGGACCATGTCCGTCCGTCCGTGTGTCGGTTGAAATGGCGTTTATGAAGCCCACTGATAACTGGTATATATAATATATATATCAAACGATCGGAAATCCTTTCGAGAATTTTTCTATTGAAATTCAGCAAGATATGCTTAAAAAAACGATTTTTAGAACCGGTTTTCCAGTTTCTGAAGCCTCTGTATATACTAGGGACTTCGTTTTTGCAAAGAATGCTCGGGCATTGTTTTCTGATTTTTTTTTTTTTTTTTGCTAAAAAAAATTAAACAAATCGGTTCATAATAACTGAGATATCGGGCAAAAAGCATTTTTTATTTTTTGAAGCCCTTGCTTAAGCTGTAGGTTTTTATTTTTATGTAAACAAAATTCGTTCATAATCAACAGAGTTATGGGCCAAAAACTAAAACATATCTGTTAAGAATTTAAATACACACACAAAAATATTCGGCACAGCCGAATCTTTTTTCAATTTCATAGTTATATACAATGTTTCTTTTGTAACATATACAGTTTTTACACATTTCTGAAAGATAAATTTAAAGGAAATTGTGAGAAGGAAAACAATTTTTTAAAACTTTATTCCTGAAAGAACCAGGATCTTCCATATTTGACCCATAGGTGGTTGAGATATAATTCGTTTGTCCTGATGTTTGTATCGCACAGAAAAAATCTTCGGACCCCACCTAAAGTATACCGATCGAATAAGAATCACTTGTGAAAAAAGTACAGGTCGCAATTTTAATGATATCTTGGCTCGAATAATTATTTTGGCAAAAGGACGAAGCCTATTGAAATTGGTTATGATCGGTCCATTATTTCACTTAGACCCCATAAAAATGTCCTCCTGGAAAAGAGGTTTAGCGATCAGGAATGCCTTAAATATAGCAATATTTATTTGGTGCAAAGATCAAGGTCAAGATCCGTCCATAATTAATCATAGTTCCCATATAAACCTCTCTTCTGAAAATCACTTTAACGTGCATAAATTCCACAAAAATTTCAGTATCAAGTTAATATTCGACACAAATAAGTTTTTTTTTTTAAGTAGAAATCACAGTGCCAAATTTTATGAGGTTTGGTCCATAATTTGTAATAGTTCCCATATAAACCCACTTCCGGGAATCGCCCTAAAATGCATAAAATCATATAAATGTTAGTATCAACGTAATAATCTGTATTTGTATACATATTTTATTTTACACTTAGTAAAAGTATTGATCCACAATTGGCCACAGGTCTAATATATGACCCCTTCCCAAATTTTGATTTAATTTTGCAAATCGCAATATTGGAATTAAAAACAAATATATATTTTTTAGATAGCTTGATATGACTTTAAGTTTCTAGTAATATAAATTTTTGCTCTTCGATATCGGTTCGGAAGATATAGCAAACAATTAAAAACAAAATTTAAGATTTTTGAAAGTTTTTTGGGAATTGCTGCTCGTTTACAAATGAATAAAAGTAAAATTAAGCATCAATATAGAATTTCATTCAAAAATATCCACTAACAAAAATTTTATTGCGAAATTAAAAATGATTAATATGCACAAAATCACATATTAATCCTTTCTCGTTGCTTTTTACAAAATGTCTTCAACAAATTTTCGTATCATAAGTAATAATTTCCTAAATAAACCTAATAATATCCTTCTCATTAATATCCCAGTTGGAAATTTATTTAAGACGTCAATTTAATTAAGCGTCAGAATCACTGTCATTTGTGTCCATTCAAAATACATCATGACAACTACTGACATATTCATATATTTTTTCAAATTTCTTCAAGACTTAATCAGCATGTTGTCGACATAATTATTGCATTTAAAAATTCAGTGTATTGTCAGTGATACTTTTTCCTTCTTTGGTCACTACTGCTGACATGTCTATAAGATGTTTTGACGAATAGAATTAAAAATATCAGCATTCAATAGTGTAAACGTGATGCGTACTACCCTTCATATTAATTATTAAAAAAAAAAAAAAAAAAATACAATTTATGGAAATAATAGAAATTCATTTATTAAAGGTACTTTGAAGTATTCTAACATAAATTCAAAATTTAAAACAATAATATCAATATTAAATCCATTTTGCATTTGCATTTTAAATCAACACATTAAATTCTTCAACGATATTGGTAAAAACTGTGTTCTGGTTTAAAATGGTTTTTATGTCCGTCTGCAATATTTTAATTTCCTCTTTAACTTCATTGTTGTTGGTAGCTATGGCTGCATTCTGACTCAAAGCAGTCTTAAATACTGAAATTTTTCGACAAGACTTACGTGAAATTTTATTTTGTTTGCTCAATTTTATTATTTTATATTATTAACAAACGTTTGATAATTTATATTTTTTTTTTAATAATTTGTCATAGAGTTTTTGATTAATAAATTTTTATTGATATTTTTATACCCACCATCAAAAAGATGGGGGTATATTGATTTTGTCATTCCGTGTGTAACATGTCGAAGGAATCATTTAAAACTACACAACGTATATATTTCCTGGGTCCTGGTTAGATTCTGAGTCGACAACGTCGGGACAACGTAGGGAGACGAAATTTGGCACAAATATTTGGGAAAAATCGGTTAATAAACAAAAAAGTTTTGGGCTAAAAACTAGAAACACAGGGTGTCCGTTTCATACTTTTCTGCTGATATCTCTTAAACAAAAGCATGTACGACAACGAAATTTTGTATACATAGTTTGGCGGTCGATATAAACTCGGAAACCAAAAAATGCCCACTTTATTGCCCACCTCCCATATAAAATAAAATTTGAAAAAGTTGATGGTAGGTATATACATTCGCGCTTGTTTATTTTTTGAATTTGTTGAACGCAAAATATATATTGACCATTCCAGGAAAGAACGCCCGAAAAAGTATACTTTTTTACTTGATGGCTTTCAATTTCGATAAAAATTTATATAATAAACTCCATTAGGCCTTTTATTAATTTCGGTTTTCAGTTTTGTAAAATTGCAAAAACTCGCGATTTAATTTCGCTTTTTAATTTTCTCAAAAACCAAAAAAATGTCAAAAGTATGTAACTTTAAATAGCAATATCTCTGGAAAAACTTTGTGAATTTTAATGATTTAAACGGCCTTAAAACTTCGCATATGGCGGCTTTATAACGAATATTTTAAAAATAAGAAAGATTTTTTAAAAATGCATTTTAATGCAATTGCATTTTTCAAATGCATTTTTCTTTAAATATGCTATTAAAATTTTTTAATTTTTTAACATAAATGAAAAGTTTGGAATCTTTACATTAAAATAAAAGTGTCAAATTTTTGGGACGCGAAAATCTTATATGCATAATCCAATTTTTATAAAAACATGTTCCCAATTTTTCATATAAAATTAAAATTTTTTCTTATTTTTGAAATTTTCTTTAAAATTTTTATAAAAGTTAACATAAAATAAAAAGTATGCAATTTTAAATGTTCATATCTCTTGAAGTTATTGATGGATTTCTGTAATTTAAAAAGTATTTAAAAGGCCATTGTATATTTTTTGTGCAATTAAGTCAGCATTTCAAAAACCACGTCTTCGATCCATAATATTTTAAAAATATAAATGCAGTTTTTAGATGCATTTTTGGTAGTTGCGAATTTATTAAATTTTAATTTTTCAAAAGTGTTTATAAAAATGCTTTGGTTATTATAACTTAAAACAATAAATAGTCTGATACATAAAGTATTAACATTTTCAGGATTTTTTTAAAAAATAATACCATAATTTTTTTTAACAAAATACGTAAAGATACTCATAATACCAGAAAAATATAATTTTTATATGAAGAAAAGGGGAAATTATGCATAGTACATGTGTGCGTCCCAAAAATTTGAGATTTTTATTTTAATGTAAAGATTCCAAACTTTTCATTTATGTTAAAAAATTAACAAATTTGAATAGCATATTTAAAGAAAAATGCATTTAAAAAATGTAATTGCATTAAAATGCATTTTAAAAAAATATTTTTTATTTGTAAAATATTCATGTTTAAGCTAACATAATTACAATTCAAACGCCGTTTAAATCACAAATTTCTGCAAGGCCTTCCCAGAAATATTTGTATTTAAAGTTTTATACTTTTGAGATTTTTTAGATTTTTTCAAAAGTGAAAAAGCGAAATAAAATCGGGAATTTTCTGAATTTAGCGAATCTGAAAACGGAAATATTTATAGACACCCATAGACCTTATACGTATAAAATTTTATAAAAATCGGAGGACACTTGGTATATTTTTTGGCGTTCTTTCATGGAATGGACGATATATATATATATATATATATATATATATATCTTAATGAAATCAATTTTTTCTTAGAATTTATTCGAATATCTGACTATATTTATGCATTTAGATCTGCCCTATTTCTGCTTTATAAAAGAAAGAAATAAAATCATATTTATTTCGCTATAGTTTTTAATATTTTTTCAGTATAATTGCAGGTTTTCTAGCTATCAAAGTCATTCAGACAAACACATATGATAGTAATCTGAAGAAAAAGTTTTGACACGTCATCCCATATAAATGTCATCACTTAACGATTTTTACAATATAAGTCACTTATGAAACTGTCTTCAAGACATAATTTCCAACTGGGATGAAACCAGAGATCAAATACATGTAGTTTGGAAGTTATTAGCATTTAAACAAGTATGTTTTTGAGAAGTTTTTATCTTCTTTTCGTTTTTCAAAATGCCATGGATCAGAAAGGCCAAGGTTTTCTGTCCCTTTTGATATGGAATAACTCAAACACATTTTACATTATATTTTTGGTTGCCCTTGTTATAATATTAGGACACTTTTAAAAATGTCAAATTTAAACACTTTCAATTCACGAAAAAGCAAAATAAAAAGGGTTTTTACTTAAGATATATACAGAATAATAAATTTCCAACATACTTTGATACATTTGATAAAAATTGAGAAATAGAAAAATCATAAATTTTATTTTATATTTACAATCACATTTCAAAATGTAACAACTACAAATATATATAAGTAATAAATAAATTTTAGGGACAAACTCGAAACATATTTCGAATAGTGGCAATAAATATTTTATATTTTTTCTTCGACAATTTTTTGCCCATTTTATTATATACTGGACTTACTAGTTTGTTTGTATTCTTGTCACTGTTGTAAATATTTAATGGCTTACATTTTCTATATACATATCTGTTGCTGTATATACATATATATTTTTTATTTTCGTAAATAGTTCTCTTAAACTAAAAAATTTACAACTTCATTTGAGTTTGCTTTCATGTCTGCACGTATTAAGAATATTTTTCGAAAAAAAAAACTTCAGGAATTTATGATAATGATTATTTTCATATCCATTTGCAAAAATAAAGTGTTAAATAAAAATTCATCAGTTTAAGAATAAACTCCTGCAGGATATATGTGAAATGATGAGAGAAGATGGTTTAACAAATAAAATAAAGGACTTTTTAAATATTGATGAAGTTCTTAAAACTTTCAAATATAAAAAAATATATATATTAACATGTAGTCATACATTTAAAAATATGTACATACAGTGCTGTGCAATATAATAGGCTATTGTATATTAAATATTTTCTCTTCGATTTAACACTATTAAAAAAACATTCTCTTAGGAATTTTTGGTACCGTTATTTTTGATATTGTCAATACTAAAAATAATGGGTATTTTTAAGAAGTTTCTTTCTTTCCTTTATGCGCTTTTGTAAACATTTCAAGAAAAGTTAAAATATAATTTGTGCAAAATAATAGACTTATTTTAAAGGATTATATTTATAATAATTAAATGTAAGGTAAATGAAATATTATTGTTGAAAAGATATTATAAAATAATATTATTTTTACGAAATGATGGGTCGTAATGTACATAGCACTCCTTAAGAAAGGCGAATAGTGAAATAATTACGTGACTAAGGAAAAACACTTGATTTTATTGCGGAATTGCTTGGAAGGTCTCATCATTTCGTAAGAAACGCGATCAAGTGGAAGTCATCAAAAGAAACACGTGGTAGACCTTGCAAAATAACCGCTACCACGGATTCACAGATAGCTCTTTTAGTGAAGAAGCAGCCATTTCTATCTTCAAAAGCCGTTTCTGAGGAAATAGGTAATATAATTAGTGCTTCAACAGTCCGACGAAAACTTTTAGAGAAAGGTTTGCCAAGTAGAATCGCCAGGAAGTTACCATTTTTAAGCTCAAAAAACTAAGCAGCTCGAAAAAAATTTGTTACAAAAATTAAAAATAGTGAAGTTGATAATTTTAAGAACATTTTACGGAACGACGAGACAAAAATTAACTTGTTCGGGTCAGATAGTCGCAGAAATGTTAGATGACCAAATGGAAAGGAACTAGATGATCGTTATACAAAAAAGATTGTAAAACACGGCGGAGGAAGTATAATGGTGTGGGGTGAATTTTGTTGGCATGGTGTTGGCCCTATTTATTAGATCACAAAAATAATGAACCAAGAAATGTACCGTGATATTTTGAAGGATATTATGTTACCCTATGTGGAGAAAAATATGCCACCAGAATGGACTTTACAACAGGACAATGATCCTAAGCACTCCTCAAAATTTGTTAAATCTTGGCTGAGTGCTAACAATGTATCTGTTTTAGAATGGCCTTCACATTCACCGGATCTAAATCCTATTGAGAACCTTTGGGTTGAACTGAAGAGAGGTCTAGATGGGAAGACATTTCGGAATAAAAATCAACTTTGGAAAGATGTTAAAAAGAAATGGGAGGCAATTTCTATAGAAAAATGCCAAAAAATTTATAGAATCAATGCACAGAAGAGTTCAGTGCATTTTAAACAATAACGGCGGTCATTCAGGTTATTGAATTAACTTGGCATATTATTATAATATTCAATATTAGTAGAAAATTTAATTTGTTTTAGTCTTTAATGAAAAAAATATATATTTGTTTAAGAAATATTGAATAAGTCTATTATTTTGAATCATAGGAAAATGATTTTTTTTTTTAGTTTTTATTTAAATAAAGTCTTAAAAAAAACAAAAACATTTGTGGATGGTGTATCTTTTAGTACAGTTCTTAAATAAATAAAAAATAAATTTAAATATCATTCATAATGGAAAATATTTACCAAATAAAAATAAGTCTATTATTTTGCACAGCACTGTATATAGGTATGTATATTTACAAGCATAATATGCTGTAAAAACCATTTTGTAAAGGGTAAGTAACCCCATAAACGTACAGATTTTCCATTCTAAAGAAAAAAATAAAATAAAAATAATTTATGTTATACCAAAGAAAATTCGGTATGAATATGAGAAAATTTACAAAACTTGTCGTAGCGAAATGTTTGTCATTGCAACATAACAACCGAAATTAAATTATATATTTTTTTTATATTCACATGTTGTCTTACTTCCCTTTTTGGCTAAACAATTATTAAGCCTACTCTATCTCATCTACAGACATATGTATCTCTATGTCTCTAATATCTTGGTAACACACACAACTTTTTTTTTTTTTTTTTATATATAAACATATCATTCGTATTCTATTACGAGTACATGCTTTCAAATAATACTTCTATTTTTATTAGTATTTTTATATCTTGTATATATTTATATATTACGTCTTAATACATATACAAAATGTATAAAATATTATAATGTTTATGTAAATGTCCTTTGACTTTAAGACAGGACTATTTTAGGATACATACCTTTTTTGGAAATGGATTCACTTAAATATTTGTATGATAAATGATTTGTTTATTTAAATCAACAAAATACTTTGTAAGAGAGAAGATGTATGTAGTTAAGTTAATCTAAAACCTTACACCTTTTACACACACTGTAGGATGTCTTAGATAATAAACATTAATAATATGAGACTTCTTCTAGAAATAAAATTCGGAACCCCATTCGCAAAAAAATAAAAAATTATAAATAAATCTGCATCTCTGCTGTAGAGGAGGACATAGTCTTTCAAAGAAAATATCGTTAAATAAACCTGTTATAATATGGTACGAGCTACTGGATATCAAATTTGACTATTTCTAGCATAAAAAGATTGTAGAAAAAATTGTCATATACAATTTTTGGGAGATAGGTCGAGGGTAGTATTTGCTCCCGTATAAAGTAAATATTACTTATAGCATCAAATGGTAAAGCAAAGCGCTAGTATTTTATATTTTTTATAGATTTTTTTAAGACAATTATTAAAAAATCATCAAAATGGGTAAAAATTTCGAAAATATAAATATAGAAAAATAGAAATATAAAATCGAAAAAGGTCGTAAAAAGTCGAAAAAATCTACCGTTTAAAAATCGATTATTTAAAAATTAAAAAAAGACGAAAATTACTAACTATAAAACCCTGCAATATAACATCAACTGTGCAGTACGTAGCGCCATTTAAAATGTTTTTTCCAAAATAAATTTGGTAATTAATTGGGAACCAAAACTATACTCTAAAACTAACGAGAAAAAAGATATAGTCGGTCAAGCCCGACTATATGATACCCTACACCATTGTGTACATTATAATTCGGGGAGGGGTATTTTATTTAACTTCGAGTCAAATGTTTGATGCGATGATTCTGACATTTATATGAATTTATTTACTTTTGGGTGATTCCCGAATGACTCCCTTATATGGGAGCTATGGTAAATTATAGACCGATCTTTGTAAAATTTATGTTCATATAGAACTTATTTGTGTCGAATATTAACTTGATACTAACATTTTAATGGGATCTACCGTTTAAAAATCGATTATTTAAAAATTAAAAAAAGACGAAAATTACTAACTATAAAACCCTGCAATATAACATCAACTGTGCAGTACGTAGCGCCATTTAAAATGTTTTTTCCAAAATAAATTTGGTAATTAATTGGGAACCAAAACTATACTCTAAAACTAACGAGAAAAAAGATATAGTCGGTCAAGCCCGACTATATGATACCCTACACCATTGTGTACATTATAATTCGGGGAGGGGTATTTTATTTAACTTCGAGTCAAATGTTTGATGCGATGATTCTGACATTTATATGAATTTATTTACTTTTGGGTGATTCCCGAATGACTCCCTTATATGGGAGCTATGGTAAATTATAGACCGATCTTTGTAAAATTTATGTTCATATAGAACTTATTTGTGTCGAATATTAACTTGATACTAACATTTTAATGGGATTTATGCCTGTTAAAGTGATTCTCTGTAAAGGGGTTTATATAGGAGCTATGGTTAATTATGGACCGATCTTTTTTAAAATCATTAAAATATTGCTATATTTAAGGGATTTATGATCGTTAAACCCTTTTCCGGGAGGACATTTGTATGGGGGCTAGGCTTCGTCCCTGAGCTATAAGAAACCTTTGTACCAAATTTCATTAATTTTGGTTCAAAATTGCGTCCTGTAGTTTTATTACAAGGTTTACATGGACGGACAGACGGACAGACGGTCAGACGGACAGACGGACGGACGGACATTGTTAAATCGACTCAGAAAGTGATTCTGAGCCGATTGGTATAAATTAAGGTGCGTCTTAGACCAATATTTTTGGGTGTTACAAACATCAGCACAAACGCATAATTAATAAAAATGCTCCTAAATTGAAAAATACGCCTTTAAAATTAAAACAAAAAAAAAAAAAAATATGCTATTAAAATATTATTTTTATTATAAAATTCAAGTTTTTAAATTGTTTAAATATACTTTAAAGAAAGATTTTCGTGTCCGCTTTCAAATGTGTGTACTCGCCGATGTTCTAACACAAAATTGATATCGGTAAGCGCGGACGAATTCTTTAGTGCGGTTTTGAGTCAGTCAAGGCTGACCATATGATATCCTACACCATTTTGTATGTGCATCAAAATTCGGGGAGAGGTTTCGGGGAAACGTGCTAAAATTCAATAATTTGGAAACGGTTGATCTTAGAGTTTTCATTATTTTTTATTTAATTGATATTATATTACACATCACAGAAAAATATAACTTTTATAGTTGTAACCACTACTTATGAACATGTGGACCATTTTTGGTAACTCTTTTGGAAAAGTTTGCACACCTTCTTTTAAAATCTTCGTTATTTTGGTACACCTTTTTGTGCTCTTTAATTCACTTTTCACAAGAGCCCAATATCTCTACACTGGTCTTAGCTCCTGATAATTTGTAGAATTGACATCTCTTGGTACAAAAACTATGTTATTGTTTTGGTACCACTCCAATGCTTTCTTACCGTAGTGACATGATGTCAAATTGGGCCGAAAATGTGTGGATATATTGTGCTCTATTATCAAAGCAAGAAACCTTATTTGCAAACATTCTTTGATATATATTTCGATATTTATAGAGCCGATTGTAACAAACGACTTTCTTGTTTTGCCGCAACTACATAAAGCTTGGAATACCAGGAATTTTGTAGGAAATTTTGTCTGCTTTTGGGTCCTAAACTTATCTTCAATATTGCTTCGAGCATTAGCAACATAAAAATTTTGATACAGAAGTTGCGTAAAATCTGTCAATACATACGTTTCGTCGTCCAACAACATGAGTATTTTTGTATGAAATTTGATTTTAATTTCCGTGCCCTATTCTTGGCTTCTAAATTTTTTGCAGCATTCCTGTCTGGAACTTTTGGGACTTTATATGTTTTCAACTCCGTATTAGCTATAACTTTTCACACCAAATAGTCGGAGCACTGAGCTAACCGGGCTGCTTTTCTACCAGATGTGTTTGGAGATCTTTTCAATATACTTTCAATTTTCTGGCCTTCCCAATATAATGTGGACTATTTTTTCTTCTAAAATCATGTTTCCTATCAATGGTCAAATTCTCCTGATACTGTTTGATAACACTGGAAACTGTTTGATGGCAGACATTTAATTCTTTGGCCAATTATTTGTAGGATCAATTTGGATTTTTTTGAAATTTTTTAATAATTTATATCACGTATATCTTTTTTCGTCACTAATTTTGATCAAACTAACAATAAATCAACATGGTTGTCATTAAAAATAATAACTGACATATTTTTCAATGATAACTGGATAAAAAAAAACTTAAATATTGCTTCCGAGTGTGTTAAGATTTTTTCGTACGAACTCCTTATATTGCTACAAACATTTATATGGGTTATTTGTATATTTGGGTGATTTCCGAAAGTGATCCTTATATGGTCCTCATTAAATTTGAAACTTTTTATTTAAAACTATATTTCTATTTCTGTTAAATAGTAAATTGATACTAGGGTGATCGACACGGTTTTCCAACCGGTTTTGAAACCGGTTTTTTCAGTCAATGTGCCTTCGGTTTTTTGAAAATGTTCATTTTTCGAATGTCGAATAGACCGGTTTTTTTAAACACAAAAAACCGGTTTTAAAAATAGCTTTCTATTTCACAAAACATGCACTAAATACTGATATTTTAATATAAATTTATGAATATTTTTTTAAATATTCATAAAGTATTATTTCTAATGTTTTGAAAATATAGTTTAAGGTTAAATTTAAATGTTTTAGTCTTTTTTTTCATTCAATATTTTCTTAATTTTTCAAAGATTTTGTTTAAAAAAGTTTCACCGGCAGAATCGTTTCAACAAAATTGATTCTGACTTTTTACATATTAATTCATGGTTTCTGTTTATGCTAAGTAAAAGTTGATAACATTTTTTATGATTATTTTCTTATATTTTTTATACCCTACACCACCATAGGTAGCGAGGGTATTATGCGTTTGTGCTGATGTTTGTAACACCCAAAAATATTGGCCTAAGACCCACCTTAATACAGGTCGCAATTTTTAACATAAATTAATTAAATTTGGCACACAGTTTTCTTACAGTATAAGGACGAAGCGTGTTGAATTGGTTATGATCGGTTCATTACTTCTCCTAACCCCTGTACAAATAACCTCCCGGAAAAGGGGTTTAACGATCATAAATCCCTTAAATGTAGCAAGAATTTTTGCACATGTAAGTTCCATATAAGTTTAAATCTGTATGCCGAATTTCGTGAAGATCGGTCCATAATTGACCATAGTATTGGTCTACAATTCCAAAAAGACTCCTCCCCGAATGGTTTATGTTATTTTGGGTTAATATTTATTTCCAAAAATTATTATGTTTAATAAATTTTAACTTGAACATTATAAGATTTATTGATTTTTCTTTAAGAAATGTAGTCTTTTGATAGAAATATTAACTTCTGAAAAAAAAACCGATTAACCGGTTTTTTCTGAATTTTAAAAAGTGCAACCGGTTTTTTCAAAATACCAACTATTCGAACTATTCGAAAACCGGTTTCTCCAAAAAGTCGAATAATCGATTGTGATTTTCGAAAGAGGGGTTTATATAGGAGCTACGGCAAATTATTTAAAACTTATTTGTGCTGAATATCATAATTCTTAAACCTTTATTCCGTGAGGACATTTGTATGGCGATTATATGAAATAATGGATCGATTTCAAACAATTCCTATAAGGTTTTTCCTTGAGTCATTTAAGTTTTATACACCAAATTATCTTCAACATTGCGACCAGTAGTTTGATTGTAAGGTTTACATGGACGTGCAGACAGACGGACATCGTTAAATCGACTCAGCTAGTGATTCTAAGCCGATTGGTATACAATAAGATGGGTATTGGACCAATATTTTTTGGTGCTATAAACATCAGCACAAAAGCATTATAACCACCCTACCTATTATAGTTTAGGCTATAAATACAATAACTATTATGTATAGCTTTTTATTTAGAATAATTTTATAATAGTCGGTAAAGTAACTAGTGAGCGGCAGCCATCAAAAACTCCTCATTACAAATTGAAAATTATTTATGGTCCCTTGAACCGCATGTTTTCGCAACCATCTGATGCTAGGTAGTCTAACCTGGCCCAAATGTATAATTTTGCAATTTGGGCTCCTTAGCAACAAGAGCAAATAACGATAGTAAATAAATTTTTAAGTAATTGAGAACAAATGATATTAAAAAAATCTAGATGAATTTATTCTTACATAAGCACTAAAATAATTCCATACAGTTTGTTCAATCCCGAAAAGGAAGTTCATATGTGTATATAAAAGTTGGTATTAACTTTTCTAAGTTAACCAAAAGAAAAGAAAAAAAAAAAACTGACATCATTTCTATTTTTCAATTGTCAAGTTTAATATTCTTGAATATCTCAACACAATATAGATTTAATTCCGCAGAAAATCACCAAATATAAATTAAATAAAAAATAAATTATATACATAGTTGAAAAGTTAAAAAAAAAAAAGAATTTCCATAATCATGTAACAAAAACCGAAAATAAAAAATTCCAAAAAAATGTTTCCCCAAAAAAAGTCACCAAAACTTTGTTACTAATATTTTCAGAAAAAAATAAAAAAAAATAAAATAAACTGTTTAATAAGTTTTCTTGTTCTAGTCATTTTTTATTTTTTGTTCGTAGCAAAAGTAAAACTCACACAAAAAAAAGCGGAAATCATCAAGTTCCAACGAAAAAAAAAAGCAAAAGAAAATTACATGAAGTAATAAAATGAATTGCAAATTTTTTCTATTGTTTTTTTGTTCTTTTTACTATAAAAAAAGAAAAAAAATGTGTTGATTTTAACACATTCATACAATATATGGAAAATAAATACTTTTAAAAGAGAAGGGAGCGAAATATTTTATACTTAAATGTAAAAAATATTGCTTGGCTTCAGATATTTTAAAGGCGCCTTAAAATATACTTTCATATAGTTAAAATATTACCTAATTAGGAAAAT